>CAKNYM010051042.1:266377-298841 GCA_932195095.1 Andricus curvator
TGTCACTAAACACGTTCTCACTTCCGCCACCAACATGCAAGTCAAGTTTTATTTATATATCTGATTTAGTTTCATATTGATTGAAAACTTAATCCTTGTTAATTTCCTCATTTATCACAGCTACACATTTTGTTTTTGTGAATGAACTCCCCAACATTTCTGCCGGTCTGATGATTCTCGACAAATATCAACTATAAGCTAAATAGTACACTACCATCGGAAATTGTCACCACGATCGGCGAAAACTTAGCAAATTACGCGTCAAATGAGCCCAAATAGAGATTTTGTTGACCATTTGAAGAGAATATATACCACGTGAGAAGTTTGAAAAAAAATTGAATAATTTCTCGAGTTTCGTACCTCTAATTCAACTTGTAACACGAGCTAGGTCTTAAGGTCTTATCTTTAATTTACACCAATAAACTTGAAAAATCTTCACGAGTTCTCGAGATACGTCTTAGAATGTCGAAGTCTCAAACTTCAATTTTCAGTCTGCGATTTCTGCTGTCGACCGCGAAGGCGGTGATCGCCGAGAATTTCTCAGATTTTGTATCTTAACTTCAACTCGTGTTGTGACTTACTATACTTATGGAAAAAACTGAAACTGGCAGGACGTAATTGGTGAAATCTCATCTTTAATTTAAGCCAATAAAACTTTGAAAATATTTACGGGTAATCAAGATATGACATAAGTGTTCAAGCATATCTGCTTCGCGTCTCAGTCGGCGATCACCGGAGATGGCTAGAATTGCTGATAAAGCGACTGAAATTCGGCGTAGACATGCTTGGACATTTTTAGTTGTATCTCGAGAACCCTTGAAGATTTTTGAAGCTTCATTAGCTTAAATTAAAGAAAATACCTAAAACACTGTGTGGTGTGAATGTGACATTTTTGCTACAACTTTCCTAGGCTATGCCATAAGTTGAAGTCAAGGTACAAAATTCGAGAAATTCTTGCATTTTTTTTAAACTTCTCACGTGGTATATTCTCTTCAAAATATCAAAAATATCTTTATTAGAGGTCATTCGATGCATAATTTTATAATCTTTTTAACAGGTTTTCAAAAATATTTCTCTTTCCTTTTGGGAACGATTAATCACGTTTCAGAGTCAGCAGTGATTTTTCATAGTACTTTCACTGATCGTGCCGACAATTTCCGACGGTAGTATACTATACAGCTTATGGTCGATATCCAAAAAATTTCCGAAATGATAGAGTACTACGAATGATCATTGTATCTTTTCTTTTATAATGTATATTTACGTATATATACGTACATATATATATATATATATATATATATATATATATATATATATATTTATATATATATATATATATATATATGTATGTATCTAATAATGTATAAATACACTTATATAATTGTAATATATGAATATATTTGGGTATCAATGGGCCTCCGGAGTTGCAATATAGCTCTTTTGGTGACTATTATGTGCTAAAAAAACTGCTATAGTACTTGAGTTTTATCACACAACAAAATTCAAACCAAAATTTGGAAAATTTGTTTGAGTTTGAATTTTTGCCAAACAATTTTCAAAAAAATCATGCACGTTGAGAATGATTGAAAGAAGTCCTGTAAATTTTTTCAGATTTTTTCTAACGATAGGAACAGATAAAAAAATAAAAACGAAAATGGACGTTATCCCCTCTAACTCACCCAATATGGCGGCTAACAGTTTGAAATTTTGTGAAAAATTTTTCATAACTGCACACTTTTCAGTGGCTGACTCAACATTTTATTCCCTTTGGGGGCATTTTTTTGCATGCTTACCCGGCTATACCCTTTTCAATCAATATGAAACTAAATCATATAAATAAATGAAGCTTCCAAAAAATTTCAAAAATTATAGAGTACCACGAATAATCATTGTATCTATTATTTTAAAATGTATAAATACATTATGCATATATATATATATATATATATATATATATATAATGTATCCAATAATGTATAAATACACTTATATAATTGTATTATATGAATATATTTATGTATCAATGGGCCTCAGGAGTTGGAATTTGTGACAAGTACAGTTTTTAAATTTTTACACTAAGATCCCCCAAATTTAGAAATCTGAAAAAATTCACAATAATAGCTCTTTGGGTGACTATTCTGTGGTAGAAAAACTGAGATATTACTTGAGTTTTATCACACACACAAATTTGGAAATCTTTTTGAGTTTGAATTTCCCGCCAAACAATTTTCGAAAAAATCATGCACGTTGAAAATGATTAAAAGAAGTCTTGTGAATTTTTTCAGATTTTTTCTAACGGTATAAACAGAGAAAAAAAATAAAAACGAAAATGGAAGTGACTCCCCCTGCTTTTAAATGGCTGACTCAACATTTGATTCCGTTTGGGGGTATTTTTTGCATGCTTACCCGGCTATACTCTTTTTGTAAAGTTCAAAATTTTAAAGATGGCGACGACTTGTTTGAAAATGGTAAAAGTCCATTTATGTTTCGCTAACTTTTTACTGTATTTTCCATTTATAAGGAAGACATCCTGTGAATTTCATGCGGGCGGAATCTTTTTCGTGGATAGAAGAAATTTGTTTTCTTAAAATCGAGGTTTCGCATTTTTCTGCGTTTTATTTATTTGTTAATTAATGCAGTAGTCCTCTTATGCTTTTGGGGTTTCTTAAGTTCAAAAATATAGCGTTGGCTATAGGAAACAGATTTACAAAAAAATTTCCTGTATCATTTTTTGATTAAGTCAATTTTTAACATAAAAAATTAACCATTACGTTAAAAACGAGGAAAAATAAAAAAGGAAAGTTCAAAGACCGAACTGAAAGTTGTTTTTCTTCATAGCAAGAAATTTTATCAACAAATTTCAAGAAATAAAAGATACTTTTTTCAGGTCTACTTCAACTTATATTTAACAAGTTAACTCTCATTTTTGATTGAACATACTCTGACATACTTTATCTTTAGCGATTGTAAATCATATTTTCTCTAAATTTGTACATCAAGAATGTACAAATTAACCTTATTAAAGAATTAGCCTCAGTTGATTTTAGATGAAATAATAACTTTTTGCGCTATAAACAATGATGTACAAAGTCTCATTTTAAGTTTCTAATAATCGCAGAGATTTGTATTAAATCTGAATAATTTTCATAAAAATTAAATAATAAAATGGCTTTATTTTAATATTTCTATTATCTCTTCTTTGTCTATTATTAAATATTATTTTCTATGTAAGATGTAATGGATCCTTATAACTGTTACAAAGGATAGTTTTCCGGAAACTGCATGAGCTCTCTGTGAAGCGTCCTAAATTTTTTTTACGTCACAGGCGTAAAATTGTGAGTCTTGCAAGGGATTGTCCCTCATTGCTCGAGATGCACCATCTCCTTGCAAGGAAGTTGCGTCTAGGCCTTTGGTGTAGAAAAAATTTTGGGACGGTTTATGGGTAGCTCATTAATGACCACGCTGACTTTACAGTGATCGACGCTTAGTTGAGAAGAGTTGAGAAGAATTTATGTGATTCTCCGAGAGTAAGCAAGATTTCCTAAGGTTTGGAAAAACTTCGCATGATCTGTCCGGATTGTCAGAAATTTCTGTTGACTTCGGAGTACCAGTTCTAAGTTAAAAATGACTTTTCACTGCTTTTCACTCAGAGAATAGCCTTTTGGTTTCCGCGCTGGGCGTGCTAACAGGGTCATTTTGAGTCAAAAGGGCTCAATTTTCAAGTTTGAGAATAGCAACGTCTCGATAAGTATTTTTCTCAGGGTTATCACTATTTTCCCTCTCATTAGACACATAAGACACATCTCCATGTAAAAAATGAAGTCGGTAGACATAATAGTTTTTTGCGTTAGACGTAATCACAGACAGGCACCCATAATCTAATTTCCGCTAAAATCTTCCTAAGGTGATTTATAATACTGAGCCCTTCAAATGTCGATTATCATAATAATCAATGTAAAAATTTAACACGTCACTTGATAATTTTTCAAATTTTCAAAAATTATCAGGAGTTAACGTCTCTGATATAACACTACCGTAATTTCACCAAATTTCATTAAAATCCAAAGGCGACTTGCACATCCTGACTTTCATGACGTATATTGTCACATATGCAATTCATTTTGAATTCACAGTAAAAGAAACAAAGTTCACGTGAGTTTCATTCCAGGCGCGGCTATCTCTGCTGCTCATAAGCAGCGAGATTAAAACTTTTCCGTAGTGAATACAAGCTCTCAGCTCCACACTTTGCGAAAACCCATCCTTCCTAGTCCAAATTCCTCTCACGTGAATCCCTTTTCGCTTCTCTTGGAAGAAAAAGTCACTTAGCCGAGCGCAACAGAATGATTCTGGGCTGAGTAATTTCGCTAATGGTCCTGAATTGCAGCAGCATGGCTCGACGCGGCGTTTCGGATAAGCAGCGCAGCGGTCCGAGCGGTCGGAGAGACTTCTCTCTGGTCGAGATAATTCGCTGCTGCAAATTCGGAAATTGGTACCTACGACTCCGCTTTTAATGTGCGTAATTACGTGATTACGCAGGAGCAGTATTTTGAATTCTGGCGGATTAAAAGAAATTGTTGGGAATGAGGGGAAGTAGAAGATCGACTCAAAATACGCGTGCATTTCGTGGCTTAAGTCTGATCGCATTTTGAAAACCATTGCTCCAGATCTAGTTCAATTTATCTAATCCTGAAAGTTGCTGTCCACCCTGTGTGAAAAAATTCCATGGTAGTTTCGTGTCAGGTCTGGCTTTATCTAGACCGTCTAGTGTAGAAGGTCTGGCCTGGCCCCGGTCTGGCGCTGCTCAGCTATCCAAGGGCAATACAAGTTCTGAGTTCAGTCTGAAAGGTCTAGTCTGGCTCAGGACTTGCGCTGATCAGTTATCCCGGAACAAAATAGTTCTAAGTTCGATCAGCAAATTTTTCTTTCACATATTTCCAAACCCTTACAGGGTGTCTAAAATGATGGAAAATAAGAAATTACCACTATCAATACAAGAATTTTTGAAGTGAAGCTTCTTTTGGTACGGGAGTGTATTGAAAAAAATGACTGAACGTACGAACGTAAGTCTCTGTCTCTCTCTTATAAGTATACTTTCTATACTGTCTCTCTGTCATCGCATCTCTCTTTTGTGTAGTAATTCGCAATTGCTCTCAAGACTCCTCTTGGAGATCCCCACTATTCCCACGCTAAGCAAAGAATGTATATGCTCTCTCTCACGCGCGCCCTTGACGTTCTGTTCCAGGAATGGCACTGCTCAGCTATTCAAGAACAATAAAAGTTCTAAGTTCAGTCTGGTGGGTCTACCCTAGCCCAGGACAGGCGCTAGCTTATTGATACATATTAGAATATATGGAACCAAAATATGTAGGGTAGTGTCGTACAGGTTGAAACACTGTATAGGTTGGGACAGCGCGTTTTCCTCCACTTCTTTGCACTGGTGTCACCTGTTATTACTGTCACATATTAGTATTAGTATTGATAATAATATGTGACAGTAATAACAGGTGGCACCAGTGCAAAGAAATTGAGAAAAACGAGCTGTCCCAAACTATACATTGTCAATAGTAATACTAATATGTGACAGTAATAACAGGTGGCACCAGTGCAAAGAAGTGGAAAAAAAAGCGCTGTCCCAACCTGTACAGTGTCCCAACCTGTACGACACCCCCCTAAAAAATAAAAAAAGCTATCACAGAACAAAAAAAGTTCTGAGTTCGATCAGAAATTTTTTTAGATATTTTGAAAAAGTTACATGGTGTCTAAAATTATAGAAAATAATAAATTCACACTATCAAACCAAGACATTTTCCTTACCACCTTGACAATCTGGTCTGGTCCAACTTTGACGCTGATCAGCTAAATACATTTATCGTCAAAAATTATATTTTTCCAAGTCATTAAAAAAATAAAGGGAGTCCAGCCAGCGGCTGACTGGCCCCCAACTGGTGGCTAATCAGCCATTAACTACTATCCGTTCACATTACGAAGGCCCCTTCAAAACAGCTATACATTTTTATAATTTACTCGTAAAAGAAAAATCGCATGAAAACACAGCTTATACCATTTTAAAGCTTACTTTATCGCGCTTAAGGCAAGTTCCCGTATGTTTATGTACAAAAATTTGTTTGGGAAGTATCCTTCGCGAAAATATAAAAACTATAAGAACTGAACAATGTAAAAAATTTGTAAAAAATTATGTAGATTCTTTCACATTTTGACTATACATACGTAAAAACGAAATTCCAATATATTAATAACAATTAACGTAAAATGCATTTGAAGATGACTGTGCTTTCTTTCGTAATTTACGTAGTAGAGAGTTATATTTTGGCTTCAATTGCTTGGAAAATTTCAACAAATGCAATCGAATAATAATTAGGAATGACAATCTTGAAACCTATTAATTAAGAACAAATAATCCTGAAAGACTGATGAATGGTAGAGTGGGTGTGAGGATACATCGGGATACCATAGCTAAAGATTCACCTCGGGGGTCTGCTCATTCATATAGTGCAGCCTTTTTCTGAAAAGAGGAAAGATATCCTTTTTATGACACATGCATGATTTCAGGCCTTTTCGATGCTTATGAAGCGGCGCTAAAGCTCTACTTTCTACTCCCTAGGGAGTAAAAAGTACTTTTTACTCCCTAGCAACTGAAAAGTGACGTCAGAGGTGAATAATGAAAATTAAACATCTATGAGCTCGCATTTTAAGATGATCAGCCCACTCAACGTAAAAACTGTGAGGAAATTTTGGTTGCAGATAGTAGCATTTTTTGGTTATTTATGGAAAGTTACCATATTTACCTGTAAAATTACCATAAATTACCAAAAATTTTCATAAATTTCCGGAAATTTATGGAAATGAATTTTGGGTAATTTATGGTATGTTACCATATTTACCGGTAAAATTACCATAAATGACCCAAATTTTTCATAAATTTCCGGAAATTGATGGAAATTTTTAAAAATGAATTTTGGGTCATTTATGGTGAGTTACCATATTTACCTGTAAAATGACCATAAATGACCGAAAATTTCGATAAATTTCCGCAAATTTATAGACATGTTTAAATTGAATTTTGGACAATTTATGGTAAGTTACCATAAATCACCTCTAAAATTACCAAAAATTTCCGGCAATTTTTGTATTGAATTTTTGATAATTTGGAATAAGTTAACATAAATTTCATACTTCGTCACTCAAAATTTAATACGGACTACCATCATGATTGCATTTCGAGAAATGTCTGAAATCATCCATTTGTTATAAAAAATATCGTATGCACCAAGGGGGAGAGGCACTTTTTCGACTTGTACTGAAAACATACGATCGTCGAGAAAGTCCCTCTTCTCCCCCTAGGTGCATAATATACTGATTTCCAATGTCTTTTCGTGCAGTGGCTATCTCTTTTAAATGTGTAGACCCTTTAGCTATGGTATGCCGCTGTGTCCTCTCACCCACACTACAATTCATCGGTCATCCCGGATTATTTGTTATTAACTGGCCATACGGCCAACGGCCATGCCACGCTGAAAAAACCAGTTCTCGTCAGATCACTGAAGTTAAGCAGCGTTGGGCGCGGTTAGTACTTGGATGGGTGACCATTTGAGAATATTGCGTGCTGTTGGCATATTATGGGTGTGGTGAGCCCAAACTTGTAGTTATTTATAACTACAAGAAAACTATCCACCTAGAAACACTACCCGAATCGGGTAGTGTCACGCCTACCCTGAAAGGGAAATGGCTTAATGGTATACATACAACTAATAGGTTTCAAGTTTGTTATTCCTCATTATTATTCATCTACAATACAGCTATCTTCAAATGCATTTCACGTTATTTGTTATCAATATATTGAAATTTCATTTTTTCGTATGTATAGTCAAAATATAAAAGCAGGTATATGATTTTTTTCAATTTTTTTACATTGTTCAGTTCAAAGATGCCGTCATCGAAAGTCAAGAAGCGACAGATGACGTGAAAAAACCACGGTTTTCATCTTTTTTCGGAGGATATTTTCCAAACAAATTTTTTTACGTTAACAAACGGGAACTTTGTTGTGTTTTCATGCGATTTTTCTTTTGCGAGTAAATTACAAAAATGTACAGCTGTTTTGGAGGGTCCTTCGTAAAGTGAACGGATAGTAGTGGCTGACAAACCAATAACTAGCAGCTGACCATACGGTCTGGCCTAGGACTAGCCAAAAAGAACGTTACACTTTTGGTTAGGCCCTGGCCAGACCATCTAGTCAGCGCCAAGACTGGAAACCAGACAGTCTGGTCTGGACCGGGCCAGCCCGATACGATTTTTCCACGCGGGACTTTGGTTGAGTCAAATTCTCGAAAAAAATGTTATGCAATGAATGCATATTTCACGTAACGAGCCAATTTTTTTATTTATGTAAAAAAAGTCTCTATTGTATTAAAATTCGTGTAAAAAATTACGTTCATGCGGATTGATGATTTCAAATACACTCTGGATGAAAAGTAGTAGCTGATTAAAAAAAATTTGTATTTAAATTTGATAATTCATTAGGGGTTAAAAAAACCCTCACCTGCACGGGTCGGGTCGGCTCGGGTTCGCAGGTTGACCCGTAGACCCCCAAACATCCCGACAACCAGCAATCAACCCGCAACAATCCCCCCCCCCGCCCCCCATTCTGTTACAAATCCAAAAAAAAGAAATTTCATATTCTTGTTTTTTCAAAACTCTAATTTAAATAGGTGCCTCCGGGAACTTAAAATTTCCATGTAAAAAACATAAGAAAAAATCAATTCCATGTATTTTTGGAATAACTTCTGAGGGTTTGCGAAAATTTTACAGTAAATTTCGAGGACTTTCCACAGAAGAACTCCATGTATTAATATATGAGTTTGCTACCCCTAACACACAACTTCGATACCCCGAAAAGTACCCTAAAATCAACAAATGTCAATTCTCCACGAAATCTACAATAGTAAGTCCTTTCTTCTCGTTTGTTTTTCTAAAAATTATTATGGTTGGTCTAGTCTATTGGAATAATTATAGATATTTTGAAGG
The DNA here is from genome assembly GCA_932195095.1 of Andricus curvator. NCBI lineage: Eukaryota > Metazoa > Arthropoda > Insecta > Hymenoptera > Cynipidae > Andricus > Andricus curvator. The sequence continues at coordinate 275,423 of CAKNYM010051042.1, forward strand.
GATTTTTAATGATTCAAACAAATTGCATTAAACATGAAGAAACACAAGAAACATTGAAGGTGTGAAAACTTCAAGAGAAAATTTTTCTGCGTGGTATCATGGAAAGACAAAATGGTTCTTATTCAGTTTTTCATCTCATACATTTCAAAACTGCGTTTTTTCACAAAATCACTTAATCAACATCATACGTGTATGTGGCTATTATTTATAATGTTTCAGGAAGGTGAAAATTTTTGTTTAGTTCTGTGTTTGTGGGCGAGAAAACAAATGGCCCTTATTCAGTTATCCTTATAATTTTTAATTAACTTTTTCTAGTGTTAGGAAAAATGAATTTTTAAATATATTTCTAATAGGTATCAATAGATAGTGCCTTAAACTATTTCAAATCGTTAAAAACAGAATTTCGAAAAATTGGTCCTTATCCAGTTGTCATTCTCATATCTTCATTTATATTAGCAATGAGATTGAAAGGTTGATGTGCATAGATAAGAAATTAGCTGGGACATGGACGTAGAAATTAAAAAAGGTAGTCGGAAAATTATATTGACAAAAAAATGTATAAAAAGATTCACGTGAATATTGGCGATGAGTCGCCTAGATTGGAAAACAAAGAGATAAAAAAGTCAGAGTTTTTCTCGTTCTTCAAACAAATAATTTGCCCGGATGAAAAAAAAAAATAGAAAATTTAAAAGGCTATAGATTACAGGTGCACTAACATACGTTTTTGATTAACGTAGATAAGGCCTGTAATAAAATAATCACAATATATCACTACACCATTATTTGACACCTTAGTATTTAGTGTTTCAATAAAAAAATATGACATCTTAGATGTATTAATGTTAACAACATAACATAATGTTAGAACTTTTGTCTAGGATTCACCCAATTTTTTATTGGACCACCCTGTTCTGTAAGTCTATAAGCTGGTACATCCTCTACTACTGTTTTCTTTTTTGCTACTCTTTTTCTTTTTCTTCCAAAAAACGTCTTGTCACGTAATCACTTCCACTCCATTCGAACACTCAGCTATCTTGTTACTCGCAAGAACGCTTATACTTGACGGTCGAAGGTAACAGCTGTAAAGAGTCAACATAGCATTGAAAATATACGAGATACTACGGACAAGGTGTCGGCGACTCCCTCTAGCCAGCCCATCGCAACTGTCACGTACAGACTGTGACGCGGCTTCATCTAACTCCCCACCGAGATGCAATTTCCGCTATTTTTACCAGAAAAGCTTCTTGGGATATCCTCGTGGCACGTTCTTCAAATAAACCCCTCGCCACCTTTATGCACTGGTGTGCCTAACACGCGACTGCACGCGTGTGCATGCGTGTCGACAAACACGTCACGAATCGTTTATGACGTAGACGGCGCAAGTACAGTGCACTCGACTCACGAACTTTGCGAATCCTTTCAAGTACCCAAAGACTCCTCTGATCTCACTCGAGTCAAGAAACATCACGTACCAGGCATTCATTTGTTAAAGGACTCATCCAAAGTAGTTTTCCGAAGAGGATCGCAGGTGAGGAGAAAGGCTCAAAGAAAATTTTGAGCAATTGTCGTGGAGAGTAGAGATAGGGAAGTGCAAAATTTGTAAAAGACCGAGCCAGACAACCCAAATGCCAGACACGGAACCGAAATGGCGATCGATACATATATATGGGGCATAATTTCTGAAGTGTACCCACCTCGAAAATGAAAGTTGTCCGATCGGGCTAAAAATTGGCCCAATTGTAGTCCTATTAGATAGTACTCCTCACACCAAAAATTAATTCATTTTGATAATTATTTATCACAGTGGAGGGGGTACAATTTTGTGTTTTTTAAGAAAAGCTTTACTTTCAAACGTTTGTAACTTTTGTCCTATTGCCTTAAACAAAATTTCACTTGAAATGTTTTCGATAGAATTTTTCATAAAATTTCTGGTGGTAATAACGATTTTTGAAAAAAATCAAAATTTGACCCAAATTTTCGAAAATCAAAAATAAATTTGACTTTTTTTCAAACTTGGGCACTTTTTTTTCTACAAAATAGTTTTAAAAGAAAGCTGAGATTTTTTCCTATAAGACCTACAATTTTTAGAGTGGCAAATTAATTTGTCTTTGAGCAATAGAACGATACATAAACAAGATGCCGTGATAGGGCCGGTGGCGCGCGATCTCCCCTAGTGCGCTCAGGCCGAGGATCTTTGTGCAACGCTTTAGTGCCAGTTTTTTAAGTTAAGTAATATTATATGCTGCTAGAATAACTGTTCTCTGCATTTTCAGGGTGAATTAACAAACGCCTGCATTACGGTAAGTGTAAAATTAATTGGGAATATGCTTTAAAAATTAGAAGTGAGAATATACATCTTTTGAATTTACATTTTTTTTACATTTACATTTTTCTTCAAAAACCTGAAGGAAAATTTATTGCCTGGGGAGTTTTTGATTTGCTTCGATTTTGCTGAGAATTACGCCTTCATAATCCAGAATGTAGCGCAATGATAATTTAGCTCATGACATGGTGGCTGTTCACGAGTATCAAAAGATAATGGTAGAATACGTGAAAACTCATTTCAGGCCATGTAAAATCTACTATTTCACTGATGGTACAGGGCAACATTTCAAAAATAGGAGTAGCTTTGTTAATCTCCAAGCCCATGAAGAAGATTTTGGTATCCAAGCTGAATGGCACTTCCATGGAACATCTCATGGTAAGGGTGCATGTGATGGTATAGGAGCGAATATAAAGAGACAAGCAGTACGTTCAAGCTTACAATGTTCTCCGAAACATCACATGCTCACTCTCCATGCTTTGTTTCAGTGGCCAAACAGTAACTGTAAGGAAACCGACATTTTTTTCAGCAGCAAAGAAAATCATGCCTTAGCCACCGAGTGACTGAAAACCAGATTTGACAAAGCTATCATGATGCCAGATACATTACAGTACCACGCTTTCATTTCCACTCAAGACGGAAAACTTCAACTCAAGAAGTTTTCGTCCTCTGAGAAATACGACATCTTCTCGAATGGCAAAAAACAAAAACCGCAAAAGAAGCCTGCAAAGAAAACAACTGTTGAAAATATCGCCAAAAAATCGAACCGAAAGACAGATAATATTACCATGTAATATTACTTAACTTAAAAAACTGGCACTAAAGCGTTGCACAACGATCCTCGGCGTGAGCGCACTAGGGAAAATCGCGCGCCACCCGCCCAATCACGGCATCTTGTTTACGTATCGTTCTATTACTCAAAGACAAATTAATTTGCCACTCTAAAAATTGTAGGTCTTATAGGAAAAAATCTCAGCTTTCTTTTAAAACTATTTTGAAGAAAAAAAAAGTGCCCAAGTTTGAAAAAAAATCAAATTTATTTTTGATTTTCGAAAATTTGGGTCAAATTTTGATTTTTTTCAAAAATCGTTATTACCACTAGAAATTTTATGAAAAATTCTATCGAAAACATTTCAAGTGAAATTTTGTTTAAGGCAATAGGACAAAAGTTACAAACGTTTGAAAGAAAAGCTTTTCTTAAAAAACACAAAATTGTACCCCCTCCACTGTGATAAATAATTCTCAAAATGAATTAATTTTTGGTGTGAGGAGTACTATCTAATAGGACTACAATTGGGCCAATTTTAAGCCCGATCGGACAACTTTCATTTTCGAGGTGGGTACACTTCAGAAATTATGCCCCATATATAAAATATGCCAAAGCACTTGCGAGATGGATGCAGAAAGCTGTCATCCTTGGGTCGCTTCGTGTCCTCAAGACACACGAGGGTTTCGCCGGCCTGTCGTTGTGATTTTGTCGTTGCCTATGACCACCCATCTCACGGTTGTGAGAAGTGGCCATAGGTGTGATTTACCGCGGTGCTACTGGGGGCTATTGACATTTTGTTGGATGGCAGTTGCTCTTAGTGAGACCCTGCGGTGGTTGTTTAACTTTTTTTTTTTAATTATATATATATATATATCCAAGTGAAAAGGTGATTATTGTATTTCATTCATATTTATATATGAACAAGTATAACGGTGTAACATTTTGAAATCAATAAATATTCCGATCTTAATCTGACTATACATCTGGACTAAGCGGTACCGGATTTCTTTCCACCAGGTGGTCCGGGGACTTCTGATTGGTTGCGGATATTTCTGTGATCAATGAGGAGCCACCTCAGAAATCGAATTCTGACGGCGTCCAGCGACAGCATTTTGAAAATCCTAACTGGAACTAGTTCAAAATAAACTCGGAAATCCGAATAGATTACACTTACATAATGTCTGAATTGCACCTATGCACAGTGGCACCAAATCGCGAGAAGCTGGCCAAAAGTATAAAATGTTCATAAAATGGGCCGAATTTGGTTACTCACTGGTTTTTGGAGTCGCTGATTAAGAATCCGATGTTAAAAATTCCGAAAACAAAATGACGGATCCAATATGGCGAACGAGTATGCTAAATAATTTTTTTATTATTTTTTTTAATTGGTATCAGGGGGTTTCCGAAGTCGCTAATTACGAATCGGACGTCAAAAACTTAAAAAAAAAAATGGCTGATCCAATATGGCGGGCGATTATCCTAACTAAAATTTCAATTCTTCTCAAAATTCGTATAAGGGGTTTTTGAGCTCGCAAGTTTGAGCGCGCCTAGGGCGCGCGGCTGTTGGATCTCGCGCTTTACGCTCGGTTCCTCCAGATGTTTGCACTTCGTTTTCGACTTAGATGAAAAGAAAAAGTTTATTTGCAAATATTATAAAATTATCAAAACCTCTACAAATGAATTGATTGTTAAATTTGTTTTTATTTTAGACTGAAAAGGAACTTTATTTAATTCAGGTTCTATCGACTTTAAGGGACACATTCTCATCCAAACACTAGACCGTATGATAGAGACAAAAAGGTTTGAGCGCACTTGCGGCGCGCGATTTGGTCGTCGCGCTTCAGGGGGTCTCAAAACGTGGACATTTGACAAAAACGGGGGGGGGGGGCAAATTTTACACAAATCTAATACCTTCTCATTCTAGGATGAGAATGTAAAAAAAAGAAATAGCAGATCCAATATGGCTGACATCGGATTCGTAATCAGCAGGCTCAAAAAACCCCTTATACCAATTTTCAAAAGAATCAAAAGTTTATTTAGCATACACGCCCGCCTTATTGGATCCTCCATTTTTTTTTAAGTTTTTGACATCGGATTCGTAATCAGCTACCTTGACCCCTTATACCAATTTAAAAAAAATCAAAAATTTATATAGCATACTCGTCCGCCAAATTGTATTCGCCATTTTGTTTGCGGAATTTTGGACATCGGACTCGTAGTCAGCGGCCCCAAAAACCTGTGAGTAACAGAATTTGGTCCATTTTATGAACATTTTATACTTTTGGCCAGCTTCTCGCGATTTGGTCCCCTGTGCGACGCGTCGCACAGTGGGAGAGACTCTTGAAATGAAAATTGGGATTGAACTCAAAAATTTACCTATCCGCAGCTGGTTTTTTGATGCGTAATAGGAAAAAGCCTAATCCTTAAACTAAATATCTCGGTGGATCTCAGTGGAACATTTTTTATATTCATCAAATTATATTACTCCTCGTTTTTTCTTCGAGACGATTTCAGTCGACTTTATATGCTCTTGTAAATTACAATCAGAAAAATCATCATTCACCAATTAAATAATATAGAAGTACTCACTTCTTAGAGACGATTCCATGTTAAAAAACAGAAATTTGTTTATTATTTCACAAGTCATGCGTTTTTTTGCATAGTCGTTCTTCACTTGTTTCAAACGCGTTGAATATTACTCGTGAAATGCTCACTTTCAGATAGAGATGCACAACGGTCAAAATAGCGAGAACTTCCAATATACTAGAAAGACGCTCATTTGTTCTTAAAACAAATTCTTGTCTCACTTCGCATCGTTAAAACGATCATCTCGTATCATACGAGATTGATCGATAATTTCATTTTATAATAAGAATTACTTTAAATACATCATGCGAAGTTAAATTATAGGTATTCGATTAAAAGTATTTTATTTTGACATTTTGTAATTCAATTATCTGAAATTAAAGTAAATTGCGTCTATTGAGAACGGCTCTGTATTTTTGTCCAAGTAAGTTTTCAACATGGCATTATGTCAGATTGGCATCAAAATGAAATTGGAACAAAAAATAATCATAGGTAATAAGCTTCTTTATATCTTCAATTTTATGAACAATTTCATTTTATTTATATTAACTATTTTAATAGACAAGGTGAAGAGTGATTGTCATATTATTTAATAATCTTCATGTGAGCCCTCCTAAAGGTGATCAGCTGCTGCAGGTCTTTTTCCAATTTTTCGAATTTCTCTTTCGAAATCGTTCGATGACATTTTGACACTGCTGACAGTAACCTGTCATTTCACACCTAACGAGAAATGGTTCGATTTTTGAGACAAAATGAAATGAAAAAAGACAAATGAATAACAGAGAAACTCGTTTCAAAAATTGCTCGTCATACGAACAAAATCCAACGAGACCGACGACCATCTCGTATCGTTATGCACCACTACTTTCAGACTAAATCATGGAGACAAAAAAAAAGATCTGATTGTCATTGAATGTGGCAATAAATACTACTGAGACGTATCTATAAGTAAAAAGCCCTTCAAAAAACAAAATATTTTTGCGAAATTTGACCACCTTTTTCCGACTTTTGACCACTGTGCTATTTGACGTATACGAACTTAGCGCGCGTTCTGAGAAGTTATATTTGGACACCGGAACTGAAACCAGTTCAAAATGAACTCGGCAATCCGAATAGATTAGTGCAGTCTCGACTACAGTTAATAATGTCTAAATTAAACCGAATTGACGTAAAGACTTAGTTCACGATCTAGAAAGTTCAGTTGAGAGATCCAAACTTATAACAATTGAAAATGAACTTCGAAATAGAAAAAACTTCGTAATGAAAAATCCGAACTGAAACTAATTCAAAATAAGCTCGGAAATCCGAATGAATTGCAGTTGGCGAGTAACCGATAACCAAAACTAAGCGTTCAGTGGCCAGTTGCGTAAAACAGGCTAATTCTTTTATTTTAACTAAAGTCGGTATCGTGTGAAAGAAAACTACCCATTGCCGTTATGAAAGTTTTAACCGCGCGCTCTGTGAGTCACGGCATTCGGGCTGAATTAGACGTGACTGGAAATTTCTGTGACTTATGAAATACTATTTGTTCATAAGGATACTTTAGAAAACATTTGAAAAATTTTTGAATAAGTATGTGACCAAATTTGTGGACTGTGTATCGAAAAAAGCTCGTTTTTTAAAATTGAAATTCCCTAAATTTAATTTTGAGGGTCGATGGTGACTTTCTAACGCAGAAATTGAAATAATATTTTAAAATAAATGTTAGAACCAGTTCTTTTTCGCGCAGAGTGACCCAACATAGAAGTCATTTAAGATGAAACTACGATCTCAGGAGCGGTTTTTTTAAACAGAGGTGCGCAGTGCGAAAGTGGGGCAAAAAAGTACCTGGGTTACAAATCAATTTTTAGCCTAAACTTTTCATCGATTTGGACGTTTATTTTTACTTCAAGTTGAAGCTCATTATTATTTCAAGAAGGTTTTGTGTGTATAATATATAAAAATGGTTTATAATGTTATAAACAAATTAATTAACAAAGGTAATTTTTCTGGGATTCGCGATGATTGGCTCCTTGAAATGCAAAGTTTTGGTATACAATATAAAAAAAATTAAAGTTTGATAACCTTTAACATGAAAATAAACGCTACTGAGTATTTTTTTAAGCAGTTTTTATAAAAAAATGTACAGTTGCACAACTTCTAAATGAATTGACTCAATTTTGAGTGCAGAATCAACTTCAAGTGTCTTGTCAATGGCTCTTTTCCTATGACACATTACAAATGTACAACAATGAGTTATTATTTAAACAATTTCCATAAAGCAATGCATAGTAACACAACTACTGAATTATTTATTAGACTCAATTTCTTGTACGGAATCTAGTGAAAAAGTTTTTACAATAATTCGTTGCTATCATTCTTTGCTAATTGACAACAATTGTTACCTATTTAAACAATATTTACACACGAATAAACAGTTTCACAACTTTTGAATGCATATACTCAATTTCTTATAGGGATGAAATAAAAATGTCTGCTCAATGTCTTTTTTATGATACATTGCAAGTTTGAAACAATTTTTATGATTATAAAATGCATAGTTTGCCTTTATTATAATAAATATGCTGAATTTATTTTGCAATTAACTAAAAAAAGTCCTGACGATTACTCTGTGCAATATGACACTAAAAGTTCAACCCACAGAGAAAAATGATAATTTCGGTTGTGGGAAGTGTACTAGACAACATCAAAAAGTACTATTCAAGTAGAAAGGAATGCACAAATATTGATTTCATTCCTACATAATGCAATTATATGCCGTGAGATGTCGTAGATTCATTTGTTTAATCAAAGAAAACATTACTGTCAAAATCTCATATTTTATCCAGTTATATAATAATTAATCTTGACTCGAATCTTTGTGCTCATTCATAGAAAATGCAAGTATCGTTTGTATACATTAAAGTAAATGGAGCTATTTTAGAATTGAGTTTATTGATGGAAACATTTTCACAATCAGTGCTGCCTAATGGTCAACAGTTTACAGTCGTTCAGCGTGTGATTTGCTTTCCGTACGTTTCGGGCAAGTGCCCTAACTTTTGAAATGGATTTTTTATTTGATGTTATGTAGCTAATCAAGCACTGAAAATGTAATGCATGCCGTCTCAATTTTAAACTGAAGCTGTGCAATACGCTCGCGAGTCTTAGTCAGGCGTACTGAAATATCATTACTTCTATTCTCGCTAAGCATGGATACCGCCTTCTCGTAAACTACACAGTTTATAGTCCAGAGAATAACATCTTCGGTGAGCATAGCGGGGAGAGCAATATCAGTTTTAGCTAATTTGTCCATCCTGAGAGAGTTTTTTTGATCGATTTTGATCTCCTAGTTCTCATGTTGGCATTATCGGCTATCTGCAAAGGTGGTCTTGCTGGAATTGGGTGGTATGTTCGCTGGAGGATGTTGCTCTTCCTTTTTATGAAGAACGTCATATCTCTTTCTCGGCGTAAAAAAGATACCTGATCTTTTAAATACTGAGACTTTGTATGAGCATATTCCGGGAACATTTTGACCCAACGTTCATGTAACCTCAGCATGTATCCTCTCCGCGGCGGTGAGTTTCCTTGTCAACAGGTAAGGATGTTCCTCCTGAGTTGGTCCGACCATTTAAAACGATGTTCTCTTGTTTGTCCGGGCCCATTGCCTGGTCGTCGGGCAAAGGGGTCGCTATATCCCTGCGCCATATGAACATTTCTTTCTCCAAATTTTTTCTCGGGTGAACCCGGTTTTTCATCATGGCCACGGACTAAGTCAAGTGACTGGTAAGGTGGAGATGTTTTAAGTTAATTTAATACGATGTTTGAAATCTTTTGCGATGATATCGTAGGTACAAAGTTAGGAGCATGGTGTAGTCTGGAGTTCGTCTTTTACCACTATTATCCTAACACAGCGGCCGCGAGCGTTGTAGGTGACAACAGTCGCCTCTGGATGCTTTCTTAGGGCTACCATCATCCACTGCATAGGGTTTTAATCGCTTGTTTCCTGATGGTCAAGAAAGTTTCTTACAATGCGACAGGTGTGTAATAAAACCCGCCTTTCGAGCTGCTGCCAGTAACCTACTGACTCCTAAATGTTCAAGATGTTCAGTGCATCTTGCGTGCACATTGCCTGTAGCTCGCTATACTCATGGATCTTGGTTGTATTGGTCGCCTGCGAATTCCGGTTAAGTGGTCAAGCGATGTCAATGATGTAGACTCTTACAACTTTTTGCTCTCGCATCACGATGTCGGGTCGATTGACTTGGATATAATGATCCGTCTGGATAGTAACTTCGCAACATAAGACGTAATCTTCGCTTTCCAAAACAGGCACTGGAATGCATCTATAGAAAGGCATCCATTCTGTTAAGAGTCCTAGGTTTAGGGCAAGTTGTTAATGTATAATGCCCGCCACATCATTATGTCTGTGCGTATATTCTCTCCGAGCCATTACGCGACAACCATCAATAATGTGCTTGATGGATTCGTTCGTATCTCCACATAATCCGCACCGGTCAACCACGTCTTGATGTAACACGTGTTTGCGATAATTTATGGTGCTGACAACCCTGTCCTGAATCGCAATGGCCAATCCTTCAGTTTCTGGATACAGGACGCCATTTTCCAGTCAAATATTGGATGCCTCACTATCCACTTCATATTGATCTAACGTGTTGGGGTGCTCGCCGTGGATGCCTTTTTGTCTCCATTGCGTTTCTAATTCCTCTATGGTTTCTATCCTGATATTCAAGGCCTCCTCTGAGAACAAATTCAAGGGCGTGTAATCAAGATCCGCTTTACAGATGGTGTTGTAAAGCGCAATATCTCGCTTGCTGTTAAAATAGTCTAGCAACTGTACATTGTACAACTTGTGACTTACACAGTTTCTTGACATCTACAACACCCTTGCCCCCTCTATGTCGTCATAGAACTACCCTTACAATCGATGAATTACTGTGGTGCATTTGAAGAACATGGGCTTCAAAATTAACGTAAATAAAACAAAAAGCATGGTGTTTCAGGGGAAAAGTGAGAAAACAATGTGCAACATTGTCCTAAATGATGACAGATTAGAACAAGTTGACAAGTACGTATATCTGGGTAGCCTATTCCCTAGCGACGGAAAAATAGATGGGGAGTTAGATAGGCACGTAAATGAGGGTAAGAACTTTATCGATAGAGCAGGGTTCATTCTCAGAAATAAAAACATATAAAAAAAAGCTAAAATGACGATACATAATTCTATATTCGTACCGACTGTACTATACGGTAGCGAGACATGAACCTGTCAAGAAAAGGACAGGAATAAAATTAACGCGATTGGCATGAAACCTCTGCGCACAATATGCGGGAAAACACTGATGGACAAAGTCCGAAACGAGATAATCCTCCAAGAAGGTGGTACAGGAGAGACAATAGTTGACATATGGGAAAGAAATCTTGAAAGAATGAAAGATGAACGACTGACCAAACATGTGTATGAAGGTAAAGTAAATGGCAGAATGCTCAGAGGTAGACAGCCGAAAGAATGGGTAGAATCTGCGAATGAGACATTAATCCGAAGAGATATAAGAAGCCATAGAAACACGAGAGCTTGCATGAGAAAATGCATGGACGTGAAGGAAGCTAGAGTAGTATGCCAGGACAGAAAAGTGTGGCGACAGATAGTTTGTAAACAGAGTGGCAATAGAGTGAATGACGCCTGAAACAAAGACCTTGGATACTAATGGGCCCAAATGGGGAACCACACATAACAATTTTGTGACGCTCTTCACATGGGGTGATCGCTAGAGAGATTGATCAGCAACCTGGGTCGGAGCAGTGTTGCGGAATGAACATGTCATTTAAATAAATAACACGAGAATTCTAGATCAATCTAAAATATCTATACCTCGCATCTATATACCTATCTACCTTATACCTATATGCCCATCTACACACTACTATTTTCCAACCGAGCAAGTCACGCCTAACTTGAAAGAGAAATCTTAATGGTATAATAGATTCATTATTTTCATTTACGTTGTATTTTTGGTGCATTTTTCGCATACTAGATTCTCCGCACCTTTGTATCGTGTCGCACCCGATCAAAGTGGTCAAAACCAGGAATTTACTGTTTTGAAGTTTTTTCTTTATTCTCAGAATTACAATTTTAAGGTCATCAAGATTCTCGATTATTTAATTTAATTTTTTGTGCAACAATAGAGTCGCATAGCATCGAAGTAATAGACTTCTTTAAATCACTGGAATAGGTCAATTTCAGAAGGGAAAACTTACATGTTTTGATTTCTATCTTAAGAAAAATAAATAAAAATTTCGTACTAAAATATTTGTGATTTTATAGTAAAAAAATTTTAAGTAAAGTTAAAAATGTTTGTGGGTTGTGAGCAAATAATTTGTCAACTGCCGCGAAGTCGTTTGTCCCAGCCTTACGCCCCTGACCCTAAAGCGGCAAAGTCATGAATTCGAGTGACAAGGCGTTCTCCATAATGGTGAACAATACCGAACATTGCATGGAGTCGTCTTATCGACGAGGACTATGGAGTGGACAGAACCAGCGATCGTTTAGACTCGTTCAAGTACCGGTACTCTTGCAGTCTGGGCGAACATACCTGGACTTAACGCGAGATAGGCGATGTACCATTATCGGGTTGCGTGGGTCGCGTAGGGGTGTGTCTTTTGAGAGACTAGCATTGATCTTGTCTATCCTGTAAATACGGTGGGCAGTACGAAACCATTCCGATTTTACGAGCTATTTCGAACGCATGACGCTGCAATCTCGGGGCCAACAAAGCTTCCATTTTTTTCCTCTCATCTGCTCTCTCGTTGCGACCCACTCCCGGCGCGGCGGACAAATCTCGGATAGTAGCCATCTATAGATATACATATCTCGTTGCGTGAATTATGTTCACGAGGTATACGATATTTTCACTCTAATGCTCCGCAAGTTGTTACATTAGTTTACGTCACGGGCTGAGCGCTCCTTAAACGGTTCATGCATTATGGATTAAGAAATCTGAATTCCTTTGGGAACGAGCAATCAGAGGTTCACTGGAGTGGAGGAAAGATCATTCTTCTTGGAAGCTTCTTCTTCCTCCCTTCAGTTCTGACCTCCAGTTTTCTACTTTTTCTGCCAATGGAAATGATAGTATTAAACTTACAAATATAAGAACTGGATATTCCCTTTAATTCGGTATCCTTTCTTGGGCGCTCGAATATAATCAATCTCACAAATAGTCTGTTTGAAATTGAAATGGTTTAAATGGTTAAATTTTATCAAAAAACGAGTGAGACTATTTTGTGGGAACTTTTCAATAGATCTTTTCATCTCCAATATTTGTGGACCGTACATGCACAACGTATCTGGATTATTAGTTCAGAAACCATGAATTTTACTTCCAATAAAAAGAAACTGACGATAAAACACTAAAAAATAACATTCAAATATGTAAACACTAGATAAATATGAATACGCATTGTGTAAAGATAACCTCACTTTGTTCCATGTTTCCTGATTAAATTGGCACAGCTTTCGACAACTTAACAACCTCGGCAGAGTTTCATAATCATGCACTGAGCTCCCACATTTATTTGTAAGTAAATTTACGCATGATACATCTTCTTTTGTTAAAACAACTTTTGAAAAATTATACACACAGGACAGGACACATCTTACTCGCTACCGGGGTCACTCACACACCCTAATAGCACGGAACGTTCCCGGAACGTGTAAAATATCCGCCGCTTGGGAGCGTTCCAGGAACGTTCCACTGGAACGTTCCAAACATAAATTAACGTTATTGTTATTATTATCAATAAATATCTCGTAAACCGTACGTGATAGGTCAAAATCGATATCAGTTTATGATACGGATATCATATTATAGTGTAGTATATGCGGTACTCAAAACTCAAAAATGAAATCCATTTTTACCTATCTCTTACGGTTTACGAGATAATTGTTGTTAAAAATAACAATAATGGAAAGTTCCCCTCATGCCCCAGTGGAACGTTCCTGGAACGTTCCCAAGGGCCGGACATTTCACACGTTCCGGGAACGTTCCGCTGGAACGTTCCGAAGGCGCCCGCGGAACGTTCCAGGAACGTTCCCGGAATGTTCCGTGCTATTAGGGCAGTGTCAGAAATGGAACTGGCATTCTGTGCACGTTTATACAACAGAAAATGCCGTTCATACAAATACGCCGCACAGTATCAACATGGTAGCGTGAGTATGCCAGATGAAAAGGCATATACCGAGTTTATTCTAAAAGGATATCCTAGTTTTGGAAATGTACGCCTTTTTATCAGCATATCGAGCTGAATGAAGTCACACGCCCGCGAGTTGAAACAAAGTTCAACACAGGTACTATACACGGAAAAGAAATTAGCATTGAATCAAGAAAATATTGGTCTCAAGTCTGAATACGGGTGATACAATATTTTCTTGATTCAATAGAATTTTTCTTACAAACAAAAAAACTATTCCTAGCGGCTGCTCTTGCAGTCTTCAAGCAAGATTAATTTTTGTAGCTGCTACGCTTGCGCACTTTGATCAAGTTACCATTAATGAGTGATAAATTATCATAAATTGCCGAAAATATTGGATACCTGAAATTTCTGGTAATTTATCAATTTTTCATTAACGTCCTAAAAATATGGAAATTTTTTTATTTCTTCGGAAAAGCTTTGAATACCTACAATTGCCTGAAATTTATAAATTTACCAAAAACTTCTCGTAATTTATGATATTCAAAAATTTCCGATAATTTTGGTAATTTTCCAAATTTCCGGAAAAATTGTTTTTATTGTTTCCAAAATCGAAAATTCCCTGCATTCCTTGCAAAAAAATATCGTGTGCAGCAGGTGCTGAAAGTAGGCAGTTGTAACTCTTGTGACGTTTATAGTACTTGTCATCGGCTCATCTTCGGATCGTTTACAGCTCGCCTTCAAATCTCCTACTTTTCGCAGTTGTAGCACAATATACTGTTCTAGATTATTTACACTGTTTTTAATTTTTTGTTAAAATTTTATTGTTAAAATTTTTTTTGTTAAAATTTGATTGTTAAAATTTTCATGTTGTAAAGGATGTTAATTTGGAGGCAGGATTCAAGTAAATCTGGTTGGATTTTCCTACGATCACTGACACCATTTTTCCGTAAGCTTATTTTGTTCTTTTTCTTTACGTCAACAGTGGGAATTGGAAAATATTGATTAAAACATTGTGAGGTTCGTAAGTACACTTCAATGTGGTGACATATCTCACTTTTGCATAAACCCTGACTTTATGTACACAGCATAAAACAAAAACTTTAGATACTTCTATAAAAACATTGATTTAAAAAGGTCTTCTGCATAACTTCGCACTATCATCCTCTTAATCAAAATTTTGGTTAGAACCCAGTCCCTCATTAACTTTAATGTTAAAAACCTATTGTAGTATGTCTTTATCTTAAAACCCTGGCGAAACAGAGGTCTAAACACGGGTCACCCTCGTTGCTAAAGTATCATTTAAGTCCTTTAGCATGAGTACATGTACCGCCAGACGACTCCACTTCACTGGGTATGGGCCTGTGGAAATTTTCTTTTACTCAGGTAGACTTAGAATCACTATATGAATTTAATCATAATCAGTGATTACTCGCGGCTGCATCCGACTTGATTAGAAGTACTCGCATTTGCCAGGACGTTTGGCCAGGGAAGAGGAAAACTGGAGAAAACCACCTCCCGAGTTTAGCCGGGTTTTCGACAGTCGAGTTTGAAGGCAGATATTCGAACCTACCCATCGAATACACATACTCAACCTCGGCGTCAAACCTCCCGCTCGACAGTAGTTAAAACGCAGCTAATACGCAACCTAGGGCCTATTTCATAAAACCTACAAGTTACAATTTACAAGTACAAGTCTAGGGAATTGTAACTTGTATTACAAGCGGGCGTTTCATAACGTCATTGGCACTTTTTACAAGCTACAAGTACGGAAACTCCTTTTACAAGTAATATCTCGTCGCTCTACAAGCGTTTCGTTTCATAAAGCGTATGCGAGCTCGTCACTTGTAGAAAACACTTGTGATTTGTAAAGAAATTTCGGAGGGTGTTTGCGCCTTAAGGGCCTATTTCATAAAAATTACAAGTTCACAAGTTACAAGTTACCATATTACTAGCTTGTAATTACAAGTTCTTGTATTTTGTGTTTCACAAGAGTTTTACGTCCACTTGTAATCACAAGTAATATCTCCTACAAGTTACAAGCGCTTTCACAAGTCCGCGCATGCGCACTTAACTCATCATGGCTGTTAACCTCTCTTTTCCTGAATCGTGTCGGTGTGTCATTCAAATAACAAATAATTAAAATACGGTCACAAGAACTTTCTAGCCTTTCCTAACCTCAAATATACACACTTCTTTCAACGTATATTATGCTTCATCAACTTGAGTGTAACCGATAATTATGTCTACACTTCAATAACTGCCTCTTTGATTGATCCATAATACAATTTTCACGGCCAGAATTTCAGTAAACTTGCTGAAAATAGAACTTGTATTTCCTCTTACCACTTTTACCAAACCGCAAAGACCCTCCGAAATTAGTCTACAAATCACAAGTGCTACTTACAAGACAAAACCTTTATGAAACAGAACGCTTGTAAAACTGCGCGATATTACTTGTAAAAGGAGTCGCCGTACTTGTAACGTGTAAAACGTACCAATGACTTTGTGAAACGCACACTATTAATACAAGCAAAAAGTTACTAGACTTGTACTTGTAAATTGTAACTTGTAGGTTTTATGAAATAGGCCCCGGTAAAAGTGAATACAAGTTACTTTTAACGAAGTTTATTATTGTTTGTGGACAAAGAAAGTGTGTTTTTGATTATATGAGGAAGAACCTAGTGGAATGTCGAGAGTTACAGATGGTTATGAAGTTCGAGAAACCATTATAAACGTTATAAAGCACAACTATAAATTGGAGGTTAGAAATTCAGGAATAACACGGAAAGATTACACGATAAGAGAGGTAAATACAATAAATACTAATATCATTAATATTGAAATAATATTTGTAATAATATAATGTTCATAACTCACTTAAATTATTAGCACATTGTTAGAAAAATGTAAGCGTAATTTTAAGAACACGCTAAGCCAGCTAATCCTAACCTTATTTCGTGAACTTCCCTTTCATTCATAAAATTGTGTATTAATATTGTCGACAATCAGGGTGGCCACTTAATTGTTCAATTTCCGTCAAACAATACAATAATAAGTAGAATAAGAAGTTTTTTGTGTGTGATGAAAGAAAATACAGAGATGCGTTTTATTACACACTAGCAGTAAATGCACGCGCGCAAATCGCGTGTTCACCTCTCTGGATTTTTATTTCTTAAGAAGAAAAATGCGAACAATAAAAAAACTCCATTATTAAACCAAGTTTTCAATATAATGTTTCACACATTTTTCGAATACTAATCAATAACTTTGAACTGAAATTAAAAATTGAATATTTTTCTACCAGAGAACTTTGAAAATTCGATCACTTCAAATTCAAAACAGTTGAAATTGTGTTATTTATAATTAAAAGCTTTGAAAATTGAATTATTAAACATTGAGAACTTTAGAATTTGCATAGCTTTAAAAGTAAAGCGATTAAAATTTGACAATCCATTAAAGCTTCTGGAATTCTATAGTTTCAAATTGTTATTACATAAAAAAGTGAAAATTTCTCTCCACTTCTCAATTTTGGTCTGCTTTGTGAGCTCGGGCGTAAAAGCAAAGAACAAAACATCTTTGGAGTCTCTAATTTTATGCAGAACACTTATTTTCTTAGCTTTCCTGACCTCCATGGCGTAAACAAAAATAAAATTAAACAAAAACAGCTGCAAAGTGGTCACAAGACTGCATATACGTCGAGGCTGGCGGCCATGATAAACTCGTTGCGCATGCGCGAGCTTGTAACTTCGCTTGTAACTTCGCTTGTAACTTGTAGGCGATATTACTTGTACTTACAAGTAGAGGTAAAAGTGTTGTGAAACGCAAAATACAAGAACTTGCACTTAAAAATTAGTAATATAGTAACTTGTAACTTGTAAGCTTGTAATTTTTATGAGTCGTACGGCGCCGATGGCCACACATCCGAGTGCCATCCGCGCGCGAAATAGCTTCACATCTGGACTCTTTCCGAGTCGAGATTCACCGCACAGCTAATGCCTTTGGTTATTTTATCTAAAATTTAGAATCAACCCTATTCCTGATCTATTATGTTCCACAAATCTGCCTTACAGCTTAAAAATCTCCTTACCTCAATGTCAGTTCGAACGGAGATATTCAAGAAATACTGTTTTTGTCAAGCTGCGGCTTATTATGGAAATTTTCAAAAAAAAAAAGCCGTATCCTTTCTAATTAGACCAATCATTCTGAGCTCATTGATAACAAACTAAATCGAATTTTAATAATTTGTAATAAAATTCAATAAAAATTGAGTTAAGTTCAGATGCACAAGTCGTACTGCAGCAAAAGGACGTATAATGAAAGATAGTCCAATTTGCGCTATATCTTAGGAGGCGTAATAAAATTACGTAACATATTACGCAGTGACTAGCCTGCCGCTTCCGGCAAGGTTGCTCGTTGCCGTCTGTTTTTCCCCCCGGGTGTGAAGTTCCGAAAAGCGTGTAGTGATGTATTTTTCATTCACTGATTACGAATATGGTCATGAAAATTAAAAAAATTAAACATTTTCAAGGTCCAAACTTTGAAAAAACCAAGTTTTTAAAAAGACAAATGTTATGTTTACAACATTTTTTAAAACCTCGTATACTGATGTATCTAGATGCGTTGATTACGAACATGAACAACAAAATACCTATGCAAATATAATTTTCATTGTTAACCCGTAGAGTCCACACTCCATCTGCGCATACCTAAAGTCCACACTAGTGCGAATTGGGATTTTTCATTTTTGATCATTGACAATTCTCTTAAAATGCTAGCAAATTCAAATTAAAAGTAGTCTTTTGAATGGGAAATTTTATCAGGAATTTGATGGTGATAATGTCTTTTTGATAATAATTAAATCTGTTTGAAAAAAAAAGAATTTTTGAAAGTACAATTTTGAAAAAGTCACTTTTTCTATAAAAAGGTACCATTTTCTTTATATTTCATCAAAGTGAAGGGGTTTAACAAGGTTTTGAAGCTGATATATTGCACTTTAAGGGGGGGAAAACATTTTTGGAGCAAAATGAAAATGAAGATTTTTAAGGAGAGTGTGAATTTGGGGTACTTTTGGAGTAGAACAATGAGCCCAATTCGATAATTTATCAATTATAATATTGTTTATCATTACTTTATCATCAAATATTATAGTGAAATTAGAAGTAAAAGTTTTTTTTACATTCTAGTCGACAAAATGAGTGCAGAATTATGTTTATTTCCCTACTTCAAAAGTACCCCAAATTCAGACTCTTAAAAAATATTTATTTTCATTTTTCTTCAATAATGTTTTTTTTCCTCAAAGTACAATATATCAACTTCAAAACCTCGTTGAACCCCATCCACTTTTATGAAATATAAAGAAAATGGTACCTTTTTATAGAAAAAGTGACCTTTTTCAAAATTGTACCTTTAAAAATTCTTATTTTAAAAAACAGCTTTAATTATTATTAAAGTTTCATTATCTTCATCAAATTTCTGATGAATTTTCATATTCAAATCACGACTTTTAATTTGAATTTGCTTGCATTTTAAGGGAATTATCAACGATCAAAAACGCAACCGTAAAGTCCACACTAGTGCCAATTCGCACCAAGTCTAACTTTTCAACCCCACGTCAGGGGTAGTTTTAGACGAATGACGCTGGGACTATGGGGCCTGATGCAGTAAGGGTCGAACATATTTAACGTATGAAAGGGAGACCTTTCTACCTGCTTAGTGAGAAGGGACATTCATTTGAAAATTTTGCTGGTACAATTAGTGAAAATTTCACTAGTTGAAATAGTAAATGTATGGTTCACTAACCAAATAGTAATATTTTGAGGTTTTACTTTTGAAATAGTACCTAATTATTTTACTAATAAATTAGCATAAGTTTTACTAATATCAATCAGTAAACATGATTCACTATTATTTAGTAACTTTGCTTTACTAATTCATTAGTAACCTAGCGCGATCACTGTCGAATTAGTGAACTGTAAGGATTTCAACCAATGAGAAGTCATTTCCTTATATGACATTTCGCGCCACTTGATGCCTTGCTATTTGAGGTTATGCATTGTGTTATAGTGAAGTCACAAAGTGTTCAATTGTATTGTTAATAACTTTGTTAATGAAACGATTTATACTGCTGGTATTGTGTAAGTACAATGATCAAATATGAGCACCTCAGAGCAAAAGGAAAACTCCGCAGAGTCGAGACGAAAAGCGAGACAATTATCGTTGCGCTGTCTTACTCTTCAGGCATTCTGCGTAAGAGTTTCTCTTTCTAACGGTACTTGTCTCGTTTTTCCTCACGGCTCTGCGGAGTCTTTCTTTTGCTCTGACGTGCTCATATATAGTTATCTAATGATTAAATTATATGATACTATAATAGAATATTATCATTATTATAATAATTATAATATATAACTTAATTTTGAGGTTAGGTCAATGAAAACAAAACTTTTAATTCCAATGATACAAGAAACCATTTGGAATACACAAGATGTGTTATATGAATAACTAGCTGTCACCCGCGGATTTCGACCGCGGTAACAGCTGGCCGCTGCCCCCCCCCCCCCCCCAACACTCATACGAACTGTCAAGGAGCCCAAAGAATATGTATGCAAAATTTGGTGCCAATTGGTCAACAACTGTGGATTTGCATAAGCATCATACGCTTTAGGCCACTTGATTTTATATATTATATATATATAGATATACAGTCAATGCTATTTTGCATTATTTATTAAACAAAAACTATTATCAATTAGCGATTCAGGTTGCCGTAGGAACCATCTTTAGTGGCTAATCTAAGTCGATCTGTGCAACGGTTTGGCCGTTTTCGATCCTCAAGTGTACATATTTGAGTTTTATATAGTAGAAGATGATGTCTTTCATTTTAGTTATTACTAGCTGGATCAGTGTAGTTTTCCAGCGAAAATGTCCAAATGCTTCGACGAGGCTGAAAAGCTCCCCGCACAAGAGTTGGCGAATGCGTTGTGCCAAAACACAGATGCCTTATTATATGACGATTCGGCAAGAATTTGGATAAGTATAAAAACATTATTAATGACAAATCTTGAGTGTAAAACAATATATGTGAGGTAGAATGCAATAAGCGAGGCAATAAGTGAATATTTTTGGTATGTAAGTATCTTTATTATCGACTGTTACCAGGAAGGCTTTTATCAGGGTTGACACTGAATGTCGATTTTAAAATTCGCAAGAAAACTGGTAATTTTTGGAAATCGGGAAGCACCGAAAAATGACAATTTATTTTCTGAACGAGAACTTAACAAATTTTTAGAAGAAAAATCCATCTATCAATTACTTTTTTTTAATGTTAAGTTCAGTTAACTTTTTCAATTGCGATATCATTCAGTTTACAATGCGTAATTCTAAAATCTTTTACTTTAAACATTTTCCACTTTAGATTTTCATTTTTAAGTGTACATTTTTAATGTTATGAATTTAACAATGGAATTTTAAAGAGTTAAGAATTGAAAATTGAAAGCGTTTAAAATGAACATTTTTGATTAAAAACGATTTTACTTCATTAACTGTAAATATAAATTAATTTATGACTTTTTGAGTTGAACTGTCCTTTAAGTATCAAAAGTGGAATGAAAATTGAATTTTTTCAATTCGAAAGCCTTAGTAGTTCAACAAATGTAAACGTCCAATTGAAACTTTATAAACTATTTTCAATGTTAAAATAACTTCAAATTTCGTCGAAAATTAATCTTTTTTTAAATAGAAATTTGATTTTATGGATGAGAAATTCATCTGTTTGGTTGAGGATTGAAATATTTTGTTTAAAGTTGATTTTATTGCGTTGACAATTTATCTTTACTGAAAATTTAAGTATTCTGTTTTTTATTAAAAACTCATTTCGTTGGTTAAAAATTGAACTATTTCGTTGAAAATTTGTTTTTGTTTTGTTTAAAAATTTAAATATTCTATTTTTATTTAAAAATTCATTTCTTTGGTTAAAAATGAGTTCTTTTATGACAAAATTAATTGTTTTAACTGTAAATTGAACTATTCCTTTTTCTGTCGAAAATGTATACTGAATAAAATTCAAGTATTCTATTTTTGGTTAAATATTCATTTCTTTCGTTGAAAATTTAACTTATTTGTTGAAAGTTCATTGTTTAAACTGAAAATGCAACTTTGATGTTCTCTGCTGTTTTCCAATAATATTTTTATACTAACTTATAAATTATTACCTTACTGTTACAGACAGTCTGAGAGCACTCGTTATGTTGCCTGAAATGTTGCCCAATCTAAATTTTTCTATGGGAAAAAGCAATACAAAATCGCAGTCAAATAAGGGTATTTCGTCCAGCAATATGAAAAAGGTTATTCATTTGCAGATCGCAGAAACTAATTTTGGTGTCAATAGGCAAAGAATCGTCAACGTTAATCGACCAAAGAGTACCATTCCAAACCCAGATCTTCTTCGCCTACTACCAGAATGGTCAAAGATTGCAAATTTTATTTAGGAAGTGGGAAATAAAAAAAAGATAGAATTGATGTCTTGTCAGAATTCTGAGCTTTTTTAAAAAAATGGAAAACTCGAGCATGTAGGCAATATGAAAATGATGAATTACGGGGTGGCCGTTTTAATCGAAAAAAATCCCGGTCATTTCCCGGGTTTTTACCGGTTCGCAAAAATTTTTCACGGTCAATGAAATTAAGAAATTCTAACACTAAAGCTGAATAATTTTCCATTTGAAGTAATAAAAACTGAACTGCAAATTGAAGCACTCAAGTGGAACTCTTTAATTTTAAACTTTCAAAATTTAAGTTTAAAAGTTAAATGCAGTTAAACTACCAAAATAAAAATTTGAAACTTTTACAAATTGTAGAGTTCAAAGATTCAGATTCAGTTCCAAAAATATAAATCCACGTTATCATTTTGAATGCTCTAAATTAAAAAATCAATCAATGAATTAAAATGATTTGAAAATTATATCATTTTAAGCAATTTTAAGCTAGAACCATTAAAAATTGAAATATTACATTGTTTTATAAACTGAACACTTCTTAAATTGAAAGTTGAATTACTTTTATTTCAAATAGTTTGAAAAACCTTAAAATGCTCCCACATTCATTTTTGAAAATTTTGTTAATCTCTCTAAATCTTTTTAAATATTCTCCTAAAATTAATTTTTCAAAATAAAAATCATTTTCAATTTTCCTAGGAATCTTAAGGAAATGGTTTTCATTCTTCTGAAGCCCTTCACAATTCTTAAAAAGCTTCTAAATTTTTTGTTCGAATTCTTCAAAAATATATATTTTGTTTAAAATTAGACTGTCGCCTATTTGGACCGAAATTTCGGTAAGAATAGCCGGATTTTGTCGGTATACGTAGTCACTTCGTTTAAATTATTTGAAATCATTCCAAATTAATTTTGAATTTTTTCAAAACTTGTAAATATCTCTTCAACTTAATCGAATTTTTTCTCAGAATAACAGGTGTTCAATTATTATTGAAATTTAAGAATTTTAAATTAGATTAAAATCAAATTCAAAATCCCATTTAACGTCCAACAATCAAGTTAATGTATAGA
>CAKNYM010051043.1:286-23045 GCA_932195095.1 Andricus curvator
ATTATGCAGTTTTCTCCACTCGCCGGTCTCTTCGTCCCTTTTTGGACCATAGATTTTTCTAAGTACTTTATTCTCGAAAACTCTAAACCTATTCTCTTCTCCTTTCGTCAGCGCCCACGTTTCACACCCGTACATGACGACCGGCATTATTATCGTTTTGTAAATTCTTACTTTGATGTTTCTAGATAGCGATCGCGATTTTAGTAGCGTGTTTGCTGCATAATAGCACCTATTGCCAGCGTGTAGCCGCGCATTGATTTCCGTTTTAATCTTATTTTCGCTAGTTATAATAGACCCGAGGTATTTAAACTCGTTAACCCTTTCGAATTTCATATTTCCGGCCATTAGATCCCCGTCTTGATTACTTTGTCCGGACCTGACGACGGTCATATATTTTGTCTTCGATTCGCTAACTTCCAAGCCAATCTCTTTGGCTTTTGCGATCAAGATTTCTGCATTTTTAGCTACCGTTTCTTTATCATCCCCTAGTACGTCGAGATCATCCGCATATCCAAGAATTTGTATTACCCCATTGAGGGTAGCACCGGTCGGATTCGCCTGCACTTGCCTAACCACGTATTCTAAAACTAAGTTAAAAAGGACGCACGAAAGTGCATCGCCCTGTTTCAGACCATCGCGGATCGAAAACTCTTCAGATAAACTACCGTTTACGCGTATTCTACCCTTACTGCCGCTTAAGCAAATTTCGATAAGTCTAACCAATTTTCTTGGCACACCCAAGAACTCTAGGATCCAGTACATTCGCGCGCGTATAATAGAGTCGTAAGCTTTTTTAAAATCGATAAATAGCTGATGTACTGCTTCTTTAAATTCCCATTTCTTTTCTAACAGTTGTCTAATTGTAAACATTTGATCGCTTGTAGATCGGTTTCGGCGGAATCCACACTGGTAATCCCCAATGATTTCCTCGGCAAAAGGAGTTAGTCTACTTAGGATAACATTAGACAGGATCTTGTAGCACGAAGGCACAAGTGAAATTCCCCGATAGTTGTTACAGTTAGTTTTATCGCCTTTTTTAAAGATGGGAATAATGATAGAGGTATTCCCTTCTTCCGGCATGCGTTCTGTTTTCCAAACTGCGCGTATCAATTTACAAATTTGCCTTGTGAGGCAAGGGCCTCCATTTTTTATCAGTTCTGACGGTAGGTCATCGATGCCCGCGGCTTTGTTATTTTTCAACTTCTTGATGGCCATTTCTATTTCTATATCAGTAGGATCGTTAATTAATAGATCAGCAGTGTGGATTTCACCGAGATTACCTTCAACGGGGGCTTCGCGTACATTTAATAGTTTATCGAAATAATCTTTCCATAAATTCAGTCTCTCTGTCGCATCGGCTACTAGATTGCCATTTTCGTCCCTCATTACTTCCGTTCTACTTTGAAAGCCTTTCCTTATAAAATTGATTCCCCTGTACATCTCACGCGGGTTATTTTGTTTATTATGCGCTTCTATTGCTAGTATTTTATTCTTTTCCCACTCCCTTTTCTTGGATCTATAGAGCCTATTTGTACTTTTGCTAATCTCGAGATATTTCTTATGTGTTTGATCGCACTTATTTTGTAAACTACTTAGTCTGGCCTTCCGACGTTTCTCAAACCAGAGTTTGCACTCTTCGTCAAACCATGGTTTGCTTTTGGTTACTTTCTTAAAACCTATCGTAAGTTTCGCGGCTGCCTTTATCGCCTTTTTCGTATTGCTCCACAGGGTTTCCGGGTCCTCCTCGCGATTATTGTTATCGTCTCTCTGTTCTTGGAGAGCGTCGAAACTATTAGAAATCTCAACTTGGTAATTTAATGTTTCTGTTGCTGTTTTGAACTTATCTATATTGAAACGAACTGTTGGCTCTGTGCGGCTTGTTTTCTTACTTAGCGCTAGCCTAGATCTTAGTTTTACTATCACGAGAAAATGGTCTGAATTTAAATCCGCTCCCCTATACGATCTTATATCGAGAATGTTTGTATGACGTCTTCTGTCTATTAGAACGTGATCAATCTGATTGTGAGTATTACCATCTGGTGATGTCCAGGTGGCCTTATGTATATTTTTATGCTTGAAATATGTGCTTTTGACAACGAGGTTCTTTGAAGCTGCAAAGTTTATTACTCTGGTTCCATTATCATTACTGACGTCATGCAAACTTTCTGATCCTATTGTAGGCCTATACATTGGTTCTTTTCCAATTTTCGCGTTGAAGTCCCCCAATACTATTTTTGCGTCAAACGTTGAGAACTTGTCAAAAACCTGCTCGATTGTTTCATAAAAAAGATCTTTAGTGTCTTCGTCTTTGTCCTCGGTGGGGCAGTGCACATTGATTAATACGTGTTTGCTGAAATTACCCTTTAGTACAATGTATGATAACCGGTCATTAATGAATTGCATGTCGATAAGTGCTTGCGAAATTCGTTTATTAATAAGAAAACCAGTCCCCAGTCTTTGCCCCTTAGCTCCCCCATAGTGAAAAGTATAGTCATCCTTAGAAATTGACGCGAAATCGCCCGACCAGCAGGTTTCTTGAAGTGCTATTAAGTCAGTTTTGTATTCAATTGCTATCTTAATGAGTTCGCTAAGTCGGCCAGTTTTTAGACTACGCGCGTTTAGAGTTCCCACCCTTAGATCTTTAACTGTAGTTTTTTGTTTTTGTAAGTTAGCCATGGTAGTTTCAAGATAATCCGCACGTTAGGATCCTATTCCGATCGTAGGTGAGTCCACTGTCCCAGGAGTGATAACCCCCATACCTCCCTAGGTCTAAGTATGGGAGCTTTCCGACTCTGACAAGGACCATGTCAACTTGTCGTCAGACACATTACAGTTTCATCCTCGTACCCTAACGTCCCCCTGCAAGGCAGCGCGCCTACTGGCATCAATACCCCTTTGGCCCTATGCAGGCGAATCATTCCACACATCCCTTGCGGGCAGTGTCATCGCTGCAGTGTCCAATGGGCAGCAGGATTTTTCCCTTACAAGATTTTTAGTTTTGGTTCGGGTATAGTTTCTAGGTGGGTACACGCTGCACCCTGGCTTGCCAGAATCCACCCATTGTGTATGAACGCGAATGGGTGGGTCCCCCCAAGCCATGGTTGTCGTGTACCTATTTTTTACCAGTGCTAGATTCACCACACCTACGACTGGCTCCTATCGGCTGTCCGCGACTGCTTATTCTTGTATTCGCAGTTAACCTTGGGGGCTGTTCAGCCTTACGGGCCGTTCCTCTATCCGCAACCTGAGGACGCGCTACGTAGTGGTGATAGGAAACCCACCGAGTAGAAATTGATATTTAGCATTTAAAAATTAAACTATTTGTTTGAAAATTTATGTACTTTATGGAAAACTCGTCTTTTTTGTAGAAAGTTTATCTTCATGGTTGAAAATTCATCTTTTTGGCATAAAATTCAACTATTCTAGTTGAAGATTCATCATTTCAGTTAAAAATTCATCAGTTTGGTTGACAATTAATTTCTCTAACTGGAAATTTAACTGTTCCATTTTTCGTTGAAAATTGATCTTTTCTCGTTCAAAATTCGACAATTTGGATGAAAATTTGTCTTTTCTAATTGAAACTTCAACTAGTTCGTTCAAAATTCATGTATTTTAATAAAAAATCGATATTTTTTGGTAGAAAATTATCTTTTTATTTGAAAGTTAATCTTCTTGTTTAAAAATTCTTCTTTTCGGTTAACAATTCAAGTATTCCAGTTAAATATTTATCATTTTAGTTGAACATTTATCTTTTAGGTTGGAAATAAAATTACTTGGTTGAAAGTTAAACTCTTTTGTTATCAATTTTTTGTTTTGAAGATTCATCGGTTTAATTAAAAATTCATTTCTTTGATTCAACAAGGAGCGGCTTGATTGAAAACTTTTTTTTCCTTTGGATGTTTTTCGTTTTTTTGTCTTCTTTAATTAAAAAGTCAATTATTTCGTTAAAAATTCATGTATTTTGTTAAAAAATTGTATTTTTTGGTTGAAAATTAATATTTTTATTTGAAAATTAATCTTCTTGTTTAAAAATTCATAATTTTAGTTGAAAATTCATCTTTCTGGTTCGAAATTCAATTATTTCAGTTGAAGATTCATTGTTTTAGTTGAGTTTGGGTTGAAATTAATTTTTGTAACTAAAAATGTTACTATTCCATTTTCGGTTGAAAATTATTATTTTTTTAGTTCAAAATTCAACTATTTGGTTTAAAATTTGCCTTATTTAAATTTAAATTCAACTGTTTGGTTAAAAATTCATGTATTTTGTTGAAAAATTGTATTTTTTAGTAAAAAATTAATCTTTTTATTTGAAAATTAATCTTGTTTAAATATTCAGCTCTTTGGTTGAAAATTCAAGTGTTCCAGTAAAGTATTCATCGTTTTAGTTGAAAATTCATCTTTTTGGTTTAAAATTTAACTATTCCAGTTGAAGATTCATAATTTTATTTGAAAATTCATCACTCTGTGGTTGAAAGTTCAACTATATTGTTTAAAATCCGTTTTTTTTGTTGAAAATTAATTTTCTCGACTGAAAGTTTAACTATTCCATTTTTTGTAAAAAATGAATATTTTTTAGTGAAAAATTTAAGTATTTTTTTCTCTGTTCTCTGTTGTTGTGTTAAAGGATATTTAGCATGAACGTCATGAATTAAAATGAATATTGGCGTTTTTTCTGGAAATATGAATATGTTACTTTTAGTTGACCGGGAAAATTGAAAAACTTGACCGGGAAAAACCGGGAAGTTACCGAAAATGTGAAGTCGTCCGCCGAATCGCCACCCTGATATTGTGAATAATTCCATAAGTTTTTAATTTCGTCTCCGCTAATATAGAATGTTAAAGTATACATTTTGTTGTGATATTCAACTTACAAATTATAAAAATTATTAGTTGAAAATTTCGATGTTGATTCACTTTCAGCATTAGAATTAGCCATGGCCATTTAACGGATTTTTCAAGGGTTTCACCACTCGGTTTTTTAGTGTACACCAGATTAAAAAACATTACTAAAGATTTCAAAAGGTTTCAAAGATTTTAAAATATTTTGAACATTTTACAAAGATTTAAAGGATTTCAAAGATTTGAAAAAGTGTACAGTACTCCAGATTTCTAAGATTTTTAAATATTTCGAAGATTTGAAACGATTTCAAAAGGTTTAAAAACATTTTAGAGTATTTGAAAATACTTCACTAAGATTTCAAATAATTCACTGATTTCAACGAATAAAAAAGATTTCACAAACAAAGATTTAAGAAAAATTTCACAAATATTTGAAAAGATTTTACAAAGATTTCAAAAATTTCACAAAAAATTCCCGAAAATTTCAAACATTTCATAAAGATTGCAAAGATTTAAAAAAGGCATGTACACCAGATTTCAAAGATTTCGAACATTTCCAAAGATTTAAAAAATTTCAAAAGATTTCAAAGGTTTTAAAGATTTTAGAAAGGTTATAGTAAACTAGATTTTTAAGATTTCAAAAGGTTTTACACAGATTGAAAATATTTTAATGATTTTTAATGAATACAAAAGATTTCAGAAAGATTTCATAGAAATTTCATAAAGATATCAAAATAATACAAGAATTCCAAAGGTTTCAAAACATTTCAAAGATTTTAAACGATTTCGATGACTTCAAACGAATACGAAAGATTTCACAAACAAAGATTAAAGAAAGCTTTCACAAATATTTGAAAGATTTCCTAAAAATTTCAAAAGATTTCAAATATTTGAAAAGATTCCAAAAGAAGATGGTTCTGCCTTCTTTACAAATTATTGACCCATAAAAATGAAATGGCTCATTTTTTTACATGTATAACAAACGGTTATTTTATTATTTAATGTAAAAAAAGGAGACCTGGAAAAACTTGACTTCTTGACCTGGAAAACCTGGAAAATACCTTGAATTTCGTTCCTAAGAATCGCTGGACACCCTGATTTTGCTAATGGTTCTGGAATTTTTGTTGTTTTAAAGAAAAAATAGTTTTTAAAACTTTTTCTCTGCTGAACGAAAAAAGATTACCTTTTTTAACAAGAGACTGTTTATTTTATCACGGTGAAAATCACAAAGCTACAATCGAAATGATATTTGAATATTAATGGTTAGAGCAAATAAAAAATTGGTCGGGCTAAAGTTAGAGAATTTTGAAAATGAAGTTTGGGACTAGTAATTATTTTAGTTGGTAATTTATTTGCCTTGTATTTTTATTTCTTTTCTTACAGTTGTTTCATCCTGACGATTAATTTCAGTGAAGAATTTTATTATTTGGTTGCAAATTCAACAATTTTTATTAAAAAGTCATACTTTTTTTAGATTATTCTAAAAGATTCCTAGGAGTTTTCAATTGATTTCAGTAATTTAATTGATTTCAGAGGATTGGAAATATTTTAGAGTATTTTAGAAGATTTGAAGGCATTTTCGAAAGCTTTAAAAAGTTTCAACTTTCAAGTAATTTTAAAATAATCAAAATAAGTATGTAAGGAATTTAAAAAGACTCCAAGAGATTTCAATAATTTTGAGGAATTTCAAAAAATGGTAAAGGATTTGAGAACTTTAAGAGTTCAAACTTTAAAAAGTTTCAAGTGATTTTTAAAGAATCAAAGGATTTCAATAATTAAAAGAGTTTCAAAGGATTGGAAATATTTTAGGGTGCTTTTAAAAATTGCAAGGGATTTTGAAGAGTTTAAAAAATTGCAAGGAATTCCAAAATATTGTGAAGGATTTGAAATATCTTAGGGTATTTTGAAAGATCCTAGGAATTTTTTAATTGCTTTCAGTAATTTAATGTTACTCATAGGATTTGAATTGTTTTATGGTGTTTTAAAAGATCTAAAGCATTTTCAAGAGCTTTAAAGTGTTTTAATTGATTTCCAAAGTTTTGAAGGGATTTGAAAACTTTAACAGTATTTCAAAAGATTCTAAGGAATGTTCAATTGGTTTCAGAGGATTTGAAATATTTTAGAGTATTTAAAAAGATTCTAAAGCATTTTCAAGAGGTTTGAAAAAATTTGCATGGGGTATTGTATCAAAGAGTTTTCTAAAATTTCGAAAATATAGATCGGTTTAATAGGACCTATGCCAGGTTTTAGGGTATATCAAAAGATTTCAAGGAATTTTCAATTTATTTCGGTAACCTGATAGGATTTGAATTTTAGGATAGAATGTTAATCTTGGTGACTAATTCACCTTTTTGGTTGAAAATTCAACTATTATGTTAAAAATTCCATTTAAAATTAAAATATTTGGTTGAAAATTCATGTAATTTCCTAAAAATTATTCTTTCATTGAAAATTAATTTTTTTAACTAAATTTTTTGTCGAATTTTTTTTTCATATACATTTAATCTTTTTGATAGAAAATTCATTTGTTTGGTTGAAAATTTAACTATTTCGTTGAAAATTTATTTTATTTGCTTAAAAACTTATTTCTCTAATTGAAAATTAAGTTATTCTATTTTTTGTTGAAAAATGATCTTTTTTATTTGAAAATTTCATTAAAAATTAAAATATTTGGTTGAAAATCCATGTATTTTGTTAAAAGTTATTCTTTTTTGGTAAAAAATTAGTTTTTTTATTGAAAATTAATTTTTTCAACTTTTTAGTTGAAAATTCATCTATTTTGTAGAAAATTGGTCTTTTCTTGGTAGCAATGTAACCTTTTTGGTTGAAAATTCAATCATTAGGTTGAAAACTCCATAAAAAATTAAAATATTTTGTTTAAAATTCACGTATTTTGTTAAAAATTATTCTTTTTTGGTCGAAAATTAATTTTTGTTCGTTTGAAATTTCATTCCTTCGGTTGAAAATTAGTTTTTTTTTTCATTGAAAATTAATTTTTTGAACTATTCAATTTTTCGTCGACATTTTTTTTTATGGCCATTTAATCTTTTTAGTTCAAAATTCATCCATTTGGTTGAAAATTTAACTATTTCCTTGGAAATTTATTTCATTCCGTTAAAAACTTATTTCTCAAAATTAAACTGTTCTATTTTTTGTTGAAAATTTATCTTTTTTAGTTGAAAATTCATCTATTTTGTTGAAATTTTGTCTTTTTTTTTCTTAGCAATATAAAATTTTTGATTAAAAATTGAACTATTCGGATAAAAATTTATTTTTATGATTGAAACTGCATCATTTTAGTTAAAATTTCATTTCTGTGGTTAGAAATTTAACAAATTTTGTTGAAAATTCTTTTTATTTTATTGACAATGAATTTTTGATTAATAATGTAGCTATTTTATTTTTGCTAGAAAATTAATCTTTTTCAGTTAAAAATTCACTTATTTTGTTGAAAACTCGTAATTCCCAGAAATTTTTTATTTATTTCAATATTTTGAAAGGATTTTAAAGACTTTGAAATATTTTAGGGTATTTTGAGATTCCAAGACATTTTCAAGAGACTTAAATAATTTAAAGGGATTTCCAAGGGTTTTAATCATTTTAATGGATTTTAATATTTTAATGGATTTCAAAGAATTTATTCACACGAAGTGAGGAATTTCGTAATGTTTCAAAGATTTGAAGAGATTTTCAAATATTTGTTGGAATTCATTTGGAATTCGCCCTGAATTCTTATTAATTAATCCTGAATTCTTCTAAATTCACTCAATTTTACTCAATTCAGTGGATTCTTGAAAAGTTTTTGTTTAATTCATCCTGAAGTCTCTAAAACTCACCTTAAATTCTTAAGCATTTCATCAAATTCTTGTAAATCCTCTTTAATTTTTTCTAAACTGATTTCAAACTTACTTAATTCAATTAATTTTTTCATATTTTTGAATTGTTTTGAATTCACTTGATTGCTTTCTATATTCAGCTTGATTTTTTATGGATTTCATCGAATTCTTATCATTTCCCTTAAATTCTACTAAATTCGCTCAAACTTTACTGAAATCAATGGAATTTTTCCGATTTTTAAAATTATTTCCACTTCATTTGAATTCTTTTAAATCGGTTCACAGTTATTAGCCACTTTTTTGGTTATAAATTAGTAGGGTTTTCATGATTTGAAATTATTTTTTGGAATTCACTCTGAATTCTTTTAAATTTTTTGGAATTCTCTTGAAATTTTTTAGTTCACTTGAATTCTACTAAATTAACTCAATTCATCTTAATTCAATGGATTTTTTTCTTAATTTTCAAAAGTTTTTATTTAATTGATCCTGAAGTATTTTAACCTCACCTAGAATTCTTAGCCATTTCATCATATTCTTTGGAATTCCCTTGAATTTTTCTAAGCTTATTTCAAAGTTACTGAACTCAATGGAATTTTTTCGTATTTTTAAATTGTTTTCAATTCATTTTAATTTTTTCAAATTCACCTTAAATTTTTATGAATTTCATCGAATTCTTCACATTTATCTTAATTTCCCCTAAATTGATTCAAATTTAACGGAAAACAATGGATTTTTTATTTTAAAAATTTTTTAAATTAATTTCGATTCTTTTGAATTTAACTTGAATTACTTTAAAATCTTATGAGTTTATCCTGAATTTTTAATTAAGATTAATTTTTAATTAATTTTTATTAAGTTTAATTTTTAATTAAGAGCGTGAAAAAAGTTAAAAAATTTATTTATCAATGTTTAACCAAACCGATGAATTTTCAACTACAACTATGGAATTTTCAATTGGAATAAGTTAAATTTTCAGTTAAAAAATTACTTTCAACCAAAAAAATTCACATTTCAAAAAAATAGTTACATTTTCCAACAAAGTGATGAATTTTCAACTACAATAGTAAATCTTTGTCTGGAATAGTTGAATTTTGAACCAAAAAGATGAATTTTCAACTAAAAAGATAATTTTTCAACCAAAAATTGAATAATTATAGTTTTAGTCAAAAAATGAATATTCAACCAAAGAGATACATTTTTAATCAAATATTTGTCAATCAAATAGCTCAGATTTCAACCAAAGAAATGAATTTTGAATTAAATTGATGAATCTCCAACAAACAAACAAAATAATTTTTCACAAAAGAGTTTAACTTTCAACCAAGTTATTTTATTTCCAACCTAGAAAATGAATTTTCAACTAAAATGATAAATATTTAACTGAAATACTTGAATTTTTAACCGAAAAGAAGAATTTTTAAACAAGAACATTACCTTGCAAAGCGAAAGATAATTTTCAACAACAAATAATCGATTTTTAACAAAATACGTGCATTTTCAACGAAAATAGTTGGATTTTCGATTAAAAAAGACAAATT
Organism: Andricus curvator; assembly: GCA_932195095.1. Taxonomy (NCBI): domain Eukaryota; kingdom Metazoa; phylum Arthropoda; class Insecta; order Hymenoptera; family Cynipidae; genus Andricus; species Andricus curvator. The sequence goes on from CAKNYM010051043.1 coordinate 10,500, forward strand.
CTCATCCAAATTGTTAAATTTTGAACATGAAAAGATCAATTTTCAACTCAAAATGGACATTCAAATTTTCAGTTGAAGGAATGAATTTTTAACCAAACTGATGAATTTTCAACTAAAATGATCAATCTTCAACTGGAATAGTTCAATTTTATACCAAGAAGATGAATTTTCAGTCATAAAGATTAATTTTCTACAAAAAAGGCGAATTTTTCACAAAGTACATAAATTTTCAAACAACTAGTTTAATTTCTAAATAAAAAATATAAATTTTCAACCAAATAGTTGGATTTTCATCTAACTACTGAAATAGTTACATTTTTAGTTTAAAAAATTTATTTTCTTGGTTTTTTCCCGGTCAATAAAGTTCCCGGTTCTTTCAATTTAATATTAAAAAAAACAGTAGAATTAATTTAAAAAAGACGATTTTTCAACAAAATAGGTTATTTTTCAACCAAATTGTTGAGTTTTTAAGCCAAAAAGACCAATTTTTACAAAACAGTTGAATGTTCAACCAGTAAACATGGATTTTTCACAAAAAAGTTATCTGTCAACCAAATAGTTGAATTTTCTACGAACACAGGGGAATCTTTAACCGAAAAGACGAATTTTCAACAAAATAAGTACATTTCTAAGCTAAAAGATATGAATTTTCAAATAAAATTATGTATTTTTAAACAAAAGGGTGATTTTCAATCAAAAAGATTAATTTTCTACCTCTATTTCTCTAATTGGAAAATTCTCGAATAATAAAATTCTCAAATTGGAAAATTCCCGAATAATAAAATTCCCGACAGTTTATAATATTATCTAATTAGAGAATTCCCGATACAAAATTGCCGAATTATAAAATTCCCGAATATAAAAAATTAAATTTTTTTTTTAATTTAAGATTGATTCTTGCTGTTTTTTGCATAAAATTATTCATGATAAAATAGATTTCTTTTCAATCTTGAATACAACTTTTTAAATAGAGTCACTAAACTCATGATTCGTTCCAATCTGCAGGGTTTGCTTATGAATATTTTAAGAGTTCTTTTAATTGAGTCTAAATAATTTTTACCTCAATTTCCTGAAAGAAGTCTTTTTATTCTCCATTTTTGTTTTAAAAAACTGTATTAAATATTAGCAATTTTAGAAATGTAATAAAATATTTTGGATTATCTCTTTTCCGATTTGGAAAATGTAATAATCTAAATAGATTGGTTCAGAGTTTCCCCACAATTTTTTTTATGAATAAAAAATAATATTAATTCTAATATAATTTTAATTTTAAAACTTTACTCGCTTGTTAAATAAAAAATTTGTTTAATTGTTTAAATTAGGGAATTTCCTAGTTCGGATGTATTATAATTCGGTAAATTTCTTTCGGTAATATTATAAATTGTTAGAAATTTCATTATTAGGGAATTTTACAGTGTCGGGAATTTTCAGTCGTCCCATTCCCGACAGTTTATAATATTAACAAATTTGAAAATTCCCGAATAATGAAATTCTCGATACAAAATTCCCGAATAATAAAATTCCCGGCACAAAATTGCCAAATTATAAAATATCCCAAATAGAAAATTCCCGAATATAAACAATTAAAAAAATTTTGTAAATAAAAAATAATTTTAATTCTAGTATAATTTTAATTGTAATACTTTAATCATTTTTTAAATAAAAAAATGGTTGAATTCTTTAATTTCGGGAATTTCCTAGTTCGGATATTTTATCATTCAGTAAATTTTCTGTCGGTAATTTTATTATTCGAGGATTTTCAATTTCAGTAATATTATAGTTTGTTGGGAATTTCATTATTCGGGAATTTTCCAATTCTGGAATTTTACAGTGTCGGGAATTTTATTTTTCGGGATTTTTCAGTCGTCCCCTAGAAAGTTTCTTTGTGGCATTACAAACAACTTTAAAACAAATTTAAAAAATCCCCACCATTGGGCAAGTCGATTGCAAATCCTTAATTTTTTGTGTATGGAAAAAAATAATTTTAATTTTTACATTCTCATTCTAATGAGAAGGTATTGGTTTTATGTAAAATTTGACATAGTCGGTTTTCATCAAATCTCCACGTTTTGAGACCTCCTGAGTCAGAAAAAACGATTTTTACGAAGGTGTCTGTCTGTCTGTAGTCTGTCTGTAGTCTGTCTGTCTGTCTGTCTGTCTGTCTGTCTGTCTGTAGCCACGATAACTTTCGAAAAAATGATCAGATTTGATTGAGCTTTGGCACACTTTTTTATGGTCGAAAAATAGAGAACGAGTTCGTTAACCAGCTATTTTGGATGAAAATCCAAAAAGTGAGCACATTTTGAAAATTTTTGAGACCACTTTTTTGGAAGATTTGAAAATTCTATGTACGGTTATTAGTAGTACGCAAAATGACGAACAAAATATTCTTATGACTTTTCGTGATAAAAAAAAAATTACTGGAGTTATAGCATTTTCAAAATTCCAAAAAACAAACGAAAATGATCATTTTAAGCCGAAAAATGCACGATATGAAAAAAAGTCAAGAATAGAAAAACGTTGATTCCTGAACACCCTATAATATTTTCATGACAACTTTTTGAATTTTTCGAAAAATAAAAAATTCAAATTTTGATCGCACAAAAAATTAATGAAAAATCAAAAAAGCCATTTTGCTGTAAAACTATGCAAGATACCAGAAAAGGTCTTCTCACCAAAATTGTGCACCTAAAAAAGATCTACAAATTTCTTATCATTCACTTCTTGATATGACGCGTAGTTTTTGTTTTATTCGTAAAAAATAGCATTGAAAATAGAAAAATCAAATTTTCAGACGAATATTACCAGCTACGAAAAAATGACCGAAACAAAATTTGTTCATCCAAGGAAGAGGTACAAATTTATTCTGACTCATGTTTCGATAGGATGCGTGGTTTTTGTTTTATTCGTGAAAATAACATTGACAGTAAAAAAAATCAAATTTTTGAAAAAACAATGCAAGGTACGAAAACATATAAATGAACAAAAATTGTGCATTCAAAAAAGACTTACACACCCGTAATCAATTTTTGTGGTAAGAATATATTCAAAATGAAAAAATTAACTTTTTTGATAAACGGCACAAGCTAAAATAAAATGTTAACTAATAAAATTTGTCGCCTAAATTATATCATTACTTTTCATTTGAAATCAAATACAAATTTAGTAATTTGTATATGAAGAACATATAACACGAAGCACAAAGTGCGCGCTCAGTGTATTTACCAAATCGCACGCCGTAAGTGCGCTCAAACTTTTTTGTTTCTATCATACGGTTCAAATGATTTTCAAATCAAATATCGAGCGCGAAGCGCGAGTGTCTGGATGAGAATGTGTTCCTTAAGGTCGATAGAACCTTGAGTAAATAAAGTTCCTTTTCAGTCTAAAATAAAAATAAATTTAACAATCACTTAATATGTAGAGGTTTTGATAATTTTATAATATTTGCAAACAAACTTTTTCTTTTCATCGAAGTCGAACACGAAGTTCAAAAATCTAGAGGAGCCTAGCGTAAAGCGCGATGCAAATACGCCCGAGCGCGTAGCGCGAGGTGAATACATAATCGAGCGCGAAGCGCGAGATCCAACAGTCGCGCGCCCTAGGCGCGCTCAAACTTGCGAGCCGCGCGCGAAGCGCGCCATGAGAATGTGCCCGCGAAGCGGGCAGATTTTTTTTTTTTAGAATTTAGGAGAATTTAGGTGAATAAAAAATTCAAGAGAATTCCAAAAATATTTGAAAATCTCTTCAAGCATTCCTAATTTCCTATCAAATAACCCTAAAGTCTTGAAAATCCTTTGAAATTACTTCAAATTAATGAAATCCATGAAATATATCCTAAGCTAATTCAAATTCTTAAAAAATTTTAGAAAACAAAGCTCGCCCAAATTTCTTGGAATTTTTTTAAGTATCCTAAAACCTACAAAATTCTTAGAAATCTTTTCAAAATATTAAAATCAGTTAAAAATGCTTTGGAATCTTTTAATCCGTTAAAATATTATAAAATCCTGTAAAATTCTATCAAATTTTATGAAATTAAAAAAATTGAAATTTATTGAAAATTCATTGGAATCATTGAAAATACCCTGAAATATTTCAAATCCTTTAAAATCTTTGGACAGCTTTTGAAATTTTTTTAGAGCTTTTTAAAATTTCTTGGAACTATTAAAAATATCCTAAAATCTTCAAAAAATTTTGAAATTCCTTCAAATTATTGAAATGGATTGAAGATTCCTTGGAATCTTTTAAAATATCCCAAAATCTTTAAAATTAAATGTAAATCTTTGATAATACCTTAAAATATTCGAAATCCCTCAATTCTTGTAAATCAATTCTTTGAAATCCGTTAAAATATTATAAAATTCTATCAAATTTTATGAAACTGAAAAAAATTGAAATTTATTGGAATCTTTGAAAGTACCTTGAAATATTTCAAATCATTTAAAATATTTAGACATCTTTTGAAAATTTTTAAAATTTCTTGGAATTTTTAAAAGTATCCTAAACTGTTCAAAATTCTTTGAAATACCTTCAAATTATTGAAATCAATTGAAAATTCCTTGGAATCTTTTAAAATATCACAAAATTCTTAAAAATCTTAGGTAATAGCTTTTTAAAATCGTACGAAATCGTTTAATGCTTGTGAATAAATTCTTTGAAATCCATTAAATAATTATAAAGTCCTGTAAAATTCTATCAAATTGCAAGAAATTGAAATCAATTGAAAATTCCTTGGAATCTTTTAAAATATCCCATAATCTTCCAAATTCTTAAAAATCTTAGGTAATAGCTTAAAATCCTATGAAATGCCTTAATGCTTGTAAATAAATTCTTTGAATTCCATTAAAATGTTATAAAATCTCGTGAAATTCTATCAAATCTGATGAAATTAAAGAAAAAAATTGACATTTATTAAAAAATCATTGAAATTGTTTAAAATACCCTGATATATTTCAAATCCTTCAAAACTTTTTAAAGCTCTTCAAAATTTCTTGTAATTTAAAAAAATACCCTAAAATCATCAAAATTATTTGAAATCCGTTAACATATAATAAAATCCTGTAAAATGCTATCAAATCTAATGAAATTGAAAAAAATCTAAATTTATTAAGATTTCATTGGAATCTTTTAAAGCACCCTAAAATATTTTAAATCTGTTGAAACTTTTTAAAGCTTTTTAAATTTTCTGAGAAATTTTAGAAATATTCTAAAATCTTCAAAATTCTTTGAAGTCCCTTCAAATTATTGAAATCAATTGAAAATTTTTTGGAATCTTTTAAAATATCCCAAAATCTTTCAAATTCTTCAAAATATTTGTTAATACCTTAAAATATTTGAAATCCTACGCAATCGCTCTATTTTTCCGAATAAATTCTTTAAAATCCGTTAAAATATTATACAGTCTTGTAAAATTCTATCAAATCTGATGAAATTGGAAAAGAATTGAAATTTAATAAAAATTGATTGGAATCTTTTAAAACACCCTAAAATATTTCAAATCCGTTGAAACTTTTTAAAGCTTTTTGAAATTTCTTGGAATTTTTATAAATATTCTAAAATCTTCAAAATTCTTTGAAATCCCTTCAAATTTCTTTGAAATCCCTTCAAATTATTGAAATCAATTAACCAACAGCCATATCACGCTGAAAAAACCAGTTCTCGTCAGATCACTGAAGTTAAGGAGCGTTGGGCGCGGTTAGCACTTGGATGGGTGACCATTCGAGAAAACTGAGTGCTGTTGGCACATCGTGGGTGTGGTGAGCCCACACTTGTAGTTATTTACTACAAGTTATCAACCTAGAAACACTACCCGAATCGGGTAGTGTCACGCTTACCCCGAAAGGGAAATGGCTTAATGGTATACAAATTAAAAGTTCGGGTGGAGTTCCGAATAGCGTAAACCGCTGATTTTTTTGAGGCTCCGTATACTTATGTATTTTGACGCGCTGATTACGAAAATGATAGTGAAAATGTGCGGAAATTTGATTTTCACGGTGAAACCATGAAAAAACCATAAAAATCATGGTTTTTTGCGATTATCTCAGCTAATATGCAAAATAAAAAAAAATGTTTCAAACAAAAGTTGTAGACATCATTGAAATACACATTTTTTGTTTAAAAGATTTTTTTCTGCGAGTGATAGTTTTCGAGGAAATGAACGATATAAGGATTACAATCGTATCTCCATTGGTTTCGGTTTGGTACCTACTTACGCTCTTCACCACGGAAAGGTTGGAGAATTTTGAAGAGCATATTTTTTTTCTATTTTTCATGTTTTTTATTTTTTTTGTTTGGTTGTGGGGGCGGGAAGACACCCCTGTGACAGGTCACAAAAATAACTTATGTGACACACGACCCCCTTTCCCAGGTGTTTTGGGTGCGGGAAGGCACCCCTGTGACAGGTCACAAAAATAACTAATGTCAAACACGACCCCCTTTCCCAGGTGTTGTGGGGGCGGAAAGGCACCCCTGTGACAGGTCACAAAAATTACTTATGTCAAACACGACTCCCTTTCCCAGGTGTTGTGGGGGCGGGAAGGCACCCCTGTGACAGGTCACAAAAATAACTTATGTGACACACGACCCCCTTTCCCAGGTGTTGTGGGGGCGGGAAGGCATCCCTGTGACAGGTCACAAAAATAACTTATGTCACACACGACCCCCTTTCCCAGGTGTTGTGGGGGCGGGAAGGCACCCCTGTGACAGGTCACAAAAATAACTTATGTCACACACGACCCCCTTTCCCAGGTGTTGTGGGGGGAAAGAAAAAATAACTAAGGTCTCACACAACCCCCTTTCCAGACTGTCGTGGGGGCGGGAAGGGAAGGTAAATACGAACATTCCCATATCGTGAGACACCCATATTTGACTCGTTTTTATTAGAAAATTAACAATAATTTTCAACTTCTGCCTTATCAAATCCGTTCATTAATAGCTTATTTAAAGATTGTATAACTTGGTTCCCAAAAAAAAAAAATTTGCAGCCAAAACAGAAGTGACGCCCCTATTCTGCAATTTAACCGAACACCCGTGGTATATGGGATTTTTAGAAATGAAAATAGATATATTTAATTTTATCGAAAACTATCACTCGCAGAAAAAAATGGTTTAAACAAAAAATGTGTATTTCAATGGTGTCTACAACTTTTGTTTGAAACATTTTTTTTTATTTTGCATATTAGCTGAGATAATCGCAAAAACCCATGATTTTTATGGTTTTTTCATGGTTTCACCGTGAAAATCAAATTTCCGCACATTTTCACTATCATTTTCGTAATCAGCGTGTCAAAATACATAAGTATACGGAGTCTCAAAAAAATCAACGGTTTACGCTATTCGGAACTCCATCCAAAAGTTCTTTGGAATCTTTTAAAATATCCAAAAATCTTTAAAATATTTGAAATTCTACGAAATCCTTCAAATTTTGTGAATAAATTCTTTGAAATCCGTTAAAATATTATAAAATCCTGTAAAATTCTATCAAATCTGAAAATCGAAATTTATTAAAATTTTTGGAATCTTTTAAAGCACCCTAAAATATTTCAAATTCGTTGAAACTTTTTATAGCTTTTTAAATTTTCTTGGAATTTTTAGAAATATTCTAAAATTTTCAAAATTCTTTGAAATCCCTTGAAATTATTGAAATCAATTGAAAATTCCTTGCAATCTTTTAAAATATCTCAAAATCTTTGAATTTCTTTTAAATCTTTGACAATGCCTGAAAATATTTGAAATTCTTCGAAATCCCTCAAATTTTGTGAATAAATTCTTTGAAATCCGTTAAAATATTATAAAATTCTATCAAATCTGATGAACTTGGAAAAGAATTGAAATTTTATAAAAATTGATTCGAATCTTTTAAAACACCCTAAAATGTTTCAGATCCTTTGCAAAGATTCAAAGCTTTTTGAAATTTCTTGGTATTTTTAGAAATATTCTAAAATCTTCAAAATTCTTTGAAATCCCTTCAAATTATTGAAATCAATTGAAAATTCCTTGGAATCTTTTAAAATATCCCAAATTCTTTAAATTTCTTTTAAATCTTTGACAATGCCTGAAAATATTTAAAGTCCTACGAAATCCCTCAATTCCTTGAAATCCATTAAAATATTATAAAATTCTATCAAATCTGATGAAATTTACAAAATATTGAAATTTAATAAAAACGCATTGGAATCTTTTTCTCTCTTTTTTTCTCTGGTAAAATTGCTAACAAAATTAATTTATTTTCAGGTTAAAACGATATTTCTCTTCCTGATCAAGCAACTGGCAGGCTTGAAAGATCCCAAAGATCCCGCCTTCAAACGGTATTTTTACCTCCTCGAAAATTTGGCCTACGTAAAATCCTTCAACATGTGCTTCGAGCTTGAAGACTGCCAGGAAATTTTCTGCGCCTTATTTTCACTAATGTTCAAAATAGTCAAGTAAGTTTTCAGAATTTTTTTTTCATTTTCACAGGGCTCGGACTCACTTTTTTTTAACGATGCAACTATTTTTCACTTTGCCTTTAAAAATATATTTTAACTTCTTCGCTAGATTGGCTAAAATATATTTTTTGAAGAAAAATATGTCCAATCACCTGAAATATCACAAATCTCTTATCATAGGATATAATACAATTTAAAATAAAATCGATTTGAACTTTTTTTAAATGTTAAGTTCAATTGTTAATTTAAAAGCGGTTGAATTTGAAAATTTTGGATAAAAAACTTTTTCAGTTAATCAAATGTAAATATAAATTAATTAATGATTTTAAAAACTGAACTGCAGTTCGAGTGTTAGAAATTGAACAATAATTGATTTTACAAAACGAGTATGAACCTGTTCAAAATTAAACATTTTACAGATTTTATCGTTTTAAATTTAACTGTTTCAATTCGAAAGCCTTAGTAGTTGAACAAATTTCAACGTCCTATTGAAATTTTATAAGCTTATTTTCAATTTTAAAATAATTTCAATTTATTAGATTTATAATTAAACGTTTCACCTTTGAATTTCACAATTCTAATTTTAAAAGAAAAGGAGGATTTTTTTTAAATTTTTATTGTGATGTTGGGCAAATTTTTGTTAAGTACAATTGTTAACTTTTTCAATTATGAAATCATTCGCTTTACAATGCGTATTTCTACAATCTTTTACTTTAAAAATGTTCTATTTTCACGGTTTCGTTATTAATGAAGCAATTTTTAGAAGAGGAAATATTCTTGATTATGTGAACAGTTTAAAACATAAGTATAATATGTTATTAATTTATTTTTAAAAATTTAATTCTTTAATTGCAGAAATCATTTATTATTATTTAAAAGCTATAAAATTTCTTATAAAAAGATTGTTTTAAAAACCTGTTACAATTGGAATATCACTTTTTGAACATGTTCCAAGTACAAAATTAATTGTTTTAAACCTGTACCAAGTACAAATATACTTTTTTAACTGGTTTCAAGCTCAAAATTAATATCAACAAAAAAGTTCCAAGTACAAAACTACTTTTTAAAAACCTGTTCCAACTGGAATATTTAATTTTTTAAATATGTTCCAAGTATAAAATTACTTTTTTCATTTATTCTAAGTATAATATAATATAACTTTTTTTTAAACATTTCCAAGTACAAAATCATTTTTTTAAACCTGTTCCAAGTACAAAATTACTTTAAAAAACTTGCTTTAAGTACAGAATCACCATTAAACCAGGTAACCTGTTCCAAGTACAAAAATTCTTTTTTTAATCCTCTCCCAAGTATGAAATTACTTGTTTTAAAACAGGTTTCAAGGAAAAAATTAATTTTTTGTTAAACCTGTTCCAAGTACAAAAATGCTTTTTTAATCCTCTCCCAAATATGAAATTACTTGTTTTAAAACAGGTTTCAAGGAAAACATTGCTTTTTTTTAAACCTGTTCCAAGTACAAAATTACTTTTAAAAACTTGTTCCAAACACAAAATTATCTACTTTTTTAAACCCTGTTTGAAGCCCAAAATTAATTTTAACAAAAATGTTACAAGTACAAAATTACTTTTAGAGAACCTGTTCCAAGTACAAAATCACCTTTCTTAAACATGTTATTTCCAAGTACAAAATTCCTTTTTTTCAAACGTGTTCCAAGGAGAAAATTTCTTTTTTAAACTTGTTCCAAGTAGAAAATTGTTTTTTTGTTAAACCTGTTCCAAGTACAAAAATTATTTTTTTAATCCTCTCCCAAGTATGAAATTACTTGTTTTAAAACAGGTTTCAAGGAAAAAATTACTGTTTTAAAAACCTGTTCCAAGTACAAAATTACTTTTAAAAACTTGTTCCAAACCCAAAATATAATATAATATTAGTATAATATTATTAGTATAATTAGTATAATATTACTTTTTTAAACCATGGTCCAAGTATGAAATTACTTGCTTTCAAAATCTGTTTTAAGTTCAAAACTAATTTTAAAAAACTATTTTCTATTTTTTTTTTAATTTTTCAATTATTAGATTTATAATTAAAAGCTTTTATTCAATTTCAAATAAAAAATCAAATGATCAAAACTAAATATTTCAAAACTGAATTGTTTGAAATAGAAAGCCTTCAGTCGTAATTTCATAGTGCTAAATTTAAGGTTTGAACGTTACAATTTTAATTGTTTCATTTTTAAAAAACAATTGAATTTGTAAGTGAAAGAGTTGAAATTTAATGTATAAATAACCATTGAACAATTATTAATTTGAAACGTTTTAAAATAAAAGTAATTCAACTTGAAAGGATTTATAAAATATGTTTGACTTTCACAGTTCTAATTTTAAAAGAAAGGGAAGAAATTTTTGTATGTAATATTTTTCCGAATTTTGTTGTTTTTACATTTTTATTGAGATGAAGGCGATCAAAATCTGTTTTAAAAACCTTTTTCAAATACAAAGTTACTTTTGTTTAAACCTGTTCCGAGTGCAACATTACTTTTAAAACACCTGATCTAAGTACAGAATTACTTTTTTTTACCGGTTTCAAGTACAAAAGTACTTTTTTTAAACCTGCTCCAAGTACAAAATTAATTTTTTTTTAACTTTTCAATTTTGAACTAACTTCAAATTATTAGATTAATAACCAAATACTGTCATTCAAATTTAAAATAATAAGTCAAATATTCAAAACTGAATTGTTTAAAATCGAAAGCCTTTAATCTTTCTAATTCAACTTGAAAGAAGTTCTAAAAAACGTTTGAATTTCATAATTGTAATTTTAAAACAAAGGGCAGGGGTATTTAATTTTTTCCCGAATTGAATAACTTTTTTGTTTTTACGTTTTTATTGAGTTTGAAACAAGGAAATTTTAATTTTTGTTGAATTGGAAGGACATTTTATATTTTTAAGATTTTTATTGAGTTGGAAAGGATGAAATTTTGGTATTTAATTTTGTTATAAATTGGAAGAGGAACTTTTTTTGTTTTTACGTTTATATCGAGTTGAAGATGGCCAAATTTTATATTTTAAAGATTTTGATTGACTTTGAAAAGAGGAAATTTCGGTTTTCAATTTTTTCTGAATTAGAAGGGGCACTTTTTTTATTCTGAAGATCTTTATAGAGTTGAAAGGGAAACATTTTGGTTATTAATTGTTTTTCTGAATTAGAAGAGGAACTTTTTTGTTTTTTGTGGTGTTATCGAGTTGAAGATAATTCTAAAATCTTTTACTTTAAACATTTTTCATTTTTACGATTTAATTATTAATGGAGGAATTTTTGGAGGAGGAAATATTCCGGTGGTGGGAAGTAAGGGAAGTGAGGAGAGAAGTATGGAATGGAATTAGGGGAAGGAGAAGTAAGGGAAGTGTGGGATGTGAGGGGTTGGGAAGTAGGGGAAGGAAGTGTAAGTGAGGGGTGTGAGGGGAGGGGAAGTAGAGAAAGGAGAAGTAAGGGAGTAGAAATTAGGAGAAGTGAGGGGCTGGGATGTAGAGGAGGGAGAAGTAAGAGAATTGATGGGGTTGAGAAAATGAGGGGTTGGGATGCGTGGGGAATGAAAAGGGAATTGAGGAGAGGGAAAGTAGATGAGGAAGAAGTAAGGGAGGGAAGGAGGAGAAGTATGGGAGTGGAATTCGGGGATGTAGAGGATGGAGAAATAAGGGAAGTGAGGGGTAGGGATAGGAGAAGAGAGTGTAAGTGAGGGATGTGAGGTAAGGGTAAGTAGAGAAAGGAGAAGTAAGGAAAGTAAGAAGGTGCAGAGTAGGAGATGTGAGGTTTATGAAGAATTTGTGGGGCTGGGATGTAGAGAAGGGTGAAGTAAGGGAAGGAGAAATAGCGAACTGGAATTTGGGGAAGTAGCTAATGGAGAAATAAGGGAACTGATGGGATTGCAAGTGTGGGATGTGAGGAGTTGGGAAGTAGGAGAAGGGAGTGTAAGTGAGGGATGTGAGGTGAGGGGAAGTAGACGAAGGAGAAATAAGGACAGTGATGGGGTAGAAAGTACGAGAAGTGACGGATGTGAAGAAGGTTAAGGGTTAGGGTCTAGAGGAGGGAGAAAAAAGAGAAGTGAAGGAGATGAGAAAGTGCGGTGGTGGGATGCTTGGGGAATGAATATAGGGGAGTT
>CAKNYM010051043.1:23055-72663 GCA_932195095.1 Andricus curvator
TAGGGGAGTTGAGGAGAGGGAAAGTAGATGAGGGAGAAGTAAGGGAAAGGAGGGGTGAAAATTACGTTTAATGAGGAGGTGGGACGTGTAGGAAGGATAGTAGTGGAAGTGATTGAAAGTGAGGAGATATAGGAAGTGAGTGATGTGAGGGGAATGGAAGCAGGAGAAGTAAGGGAGTAATGAAAATGTATATATATTGAATATTTAAATTATAATTAAATAATTTACTACATTAAAGTCAGGGATGGAGAAGTATGGAAGGGAAGTTTAGGGAGAGGAAGTACTTGAAGGGCATTAGGAAGTATGAGAAGTGAAGGGAAGTGAAGGAATGGGAAGTAGGGGGTTGCAAAGTAAGAGAATGTGAGGGAAAGAGAAGTAGGAGAATTAATTAAGTGGTTTTAGGGGAAGTGAAGAGAAGGGAAGTAGGAGCAGAAAGAGGAGGAAAAGTATGAAACTAGATGGAGCGGAAGTTATGGGAGGGTAAGTGGAGGAAATGTGGAGATGGGAAGGTAAGTAGTGGAAGTGAGGGGTCTGGAAGTAGGAGAAGTGAGGGGAGGAGTAGTAGGGAAGGTTGGTTGGTGAGGGGAAGTAGATGCAGAGGATGGTTAGGGGAGTGAGGGTAAATGGGGAGAGGGGATGTAGTGGATGGAGAATAGAATATGATAGAAGAAGAGAGGCGTGAGAGGGGGGGGGGGTAGACGTCTTAATAGGCTACGAAAGCCTTTTTTGTACTATTTTTTGTACTTTTTTTTTTTACTAATTTTTTAATTTCTCAAATGATTCCGAGGCCTGTACTCATAACATGCACATTTATTAACTTTTTTTTTCTCCTTCCAGTGACGAGCATTCTGGCAAAGTCAAGAGTTTTATGCTCGACGTATTGTGTCCACTGATCACCGAATCAGATATCGTAAGCAATGAATTGCTCGACATTATTTTACTAAATATCGTAGAACCGAACAAAACTCAGAAGAAAAATGCATATCTTCTGGCGAAGGAACTTGTGGTCAAGTGCAGCGATACTTTGGAACCTTATATTCAAGCTGTGAGTTTTAATTTCAATTTTCTTGTGTAATGATTATCAGGGTTGCTACAGGTCGGGGAATTCTGGAAAATCAGAGAATTTAAAACTGGTCAGGGAATATCAGGGAAAACCTGAAAGAGTCCGGGAATTTTTGATAAACAGAAGTTGAAGCTTAGGTTTATTTTTCTAATTTTCAATCCCCCCTCCTACCATGTACAAAATTTTATTAAGATTTTATAAACTTGAATATAAACGTACACGTATAATTTCTGTGAATTAAATAAACGTGGAACTCTGATAAAAATTAGTTGTAGAAAAGAAAATGTGTTAATAACAAATAAGTCTTAAAAACGTGTAATTTTTTTTATTTTATAATTTTTTGGTGGAGAATTCATTTTGTGGTTAAAAATTTTATTATTTGATTGATAATACCAAAATTTTGATAAAATTTTTTTCTTTATTGACTGAAAAATCTTTCTTGATTGAAAATTCAACTCTTTTGTTGTAAATGTTTAAAATTAGGTTTCAAATAAAAATATTTTGTGGTTAAAATATCAACTATTACATTTTTCATTGAGAATTAATCTTTTTTGTTTAAAAATGGAACTAATTCGTTGGAAGTGAAACAGCTTTGCTAAAAATTCATTTTTTTTATTGATGTTTCATGATTTTAGTTGAAAATTTTTTTTGTTGGTTGGAAATTGAAATATTTTGTTGAAAATTCATTTTTTGGTTGATGATTCTTTATTTTAGATTTTAAAAAAACCTTCTATTAATTAAAAATGTAACTATTTCGTTGAACATTCTTTTTTTTTGTTTGAAAATTAATTTCTTTAGCTGAAAATTTAACTATTCCATGTTTTGTAGTAGAATATTAATCTTCTTGGTGAAAAATTCATCTGTTTGATTAAAAATTATTTTATTTGGTTGAAAATTTAACTATTTTGTTGAAAATCTTTTTTTTTAATTAAACATTCATTTGTTTTTACTGAAAATATAACTTCAATTTTTCGTTGTTAATGTATCTTTTTTAGTCAAAAATTCATCTTTTTAGTAGAAAATTAATCTTCTTGATTGAAAATTCATCTTTTTATCGAAAATTGAACTAGTTGATTAAAAATATTTTTTTTTGCTTAAGATTCATCATTTGAGTTGAAAAATTATCTTTATAGTTACTTAATTATCTTTACAGATGAAAATTCATTTCTATAGTGGAAAATTTAACTATTTTGTTGAGAATTCTTTTTTTTTAATGAAATTGTAACGATTCCATTTTTGGTTGAAAATTTATATTTTTTCGTTGAAAATTCATCTTTTTTAGTAGAAAATTAATCTTCTTGATTGAAAATTCATGTTTTCGGTCGAAAATTCAATTATTTGGTTGAAAATTTATATTTTTTATTTGTAAATTCAACTATTTGATTGAAACTGCATTTCTGTAGGTTGAAAATTCAAATATTTGTTTAAAAATGTAATTATTTTGCTGAAAATTCCACAATTTTGTTAAAAAGTCATTCTTTTTTGTTGAAAATTTTACTATTTTGTTGGAATGTCGTCTTTTTTGGTTGAATTCAATAAGTTGTTTTTTTAGTTGAAATATCAAATATTATATCTTTGTTGAGAATTCATCTTTTTTATTGAAAATTCCACTGCTTACTAGAAAGTGGAACTACTTTATTAAAAATTCATTTTTTGGTTGATGATTCATCGTTTCAGTTTGAAACACTTTTTTTTGTTAAAAATTAATTTTTTCAACTGAAATAATAAGTGTTCCATTTTTGGTTGAAAATTAATTTTTTTTTAGTTGAAAATTCGTTTCTTTTAATAAAAAATTAATCTTTTTGATTGAAAGTTCATCTTCTTGATCGAAAATTCAACCATTTGGTTAAAAATTCATATATTTTTTTGGTTGATGTATCATTTTAGTTTGAAATTTATTTCTTTGTTTGGAAATTTAAATATTTGGTTGAAAAATCGTATTTTTTGATAGGAATGTATTCTTTCGATGGTTAAAAATTAATATTTTTTTTACTGAAAATTTATCTGTTCCATTGTTGGTTGAAAATTCATGTATTTCGTTAAAACTGCATCCTTTTTGGTAGAAAATTTATCTTCTTGGTAGAAAATTTATTTTTTTTTTGGTTTCAAAATTTATTTCTTTGGTTGAAAATTTAATTATTTTGTTGATAATTCTTTTTTTTTAACTGAAAATTGATCTATTCCATTTTTTCTTGAAAATTGATATTTTTAGTTAAAAATTCTACTACTTGGTTGTAAAAATTCATCTTTTTTTGTAGAAATGTAATCTTTTTTGTTGAAAATTGAACGATGAAAATTAATTTTGTTTGGTTGAAAATTAATTTTTTTAACTGAAAATTTAAATATTCTATTTGAAGTTGAAACTTCAACCATTTGGTTAAAAATTCATATTTTTTGGTTAAAAATTCATTTTTTTTGGTTGATGATATATCATTTTAGTTTGAAATTTATTTCTTTGTTTGAAAATTGAAATATTTGGTTGAAAATTCGTCTTTTTTGGTAGGAATTTATTCTTCATGATTGAAATTGATTTTTTTTGTTTTTATTGAAAATTAATGTATTTAACTGATAATTTAACTATTCCATTTTTTGTTGCAAATTTATCGTTTTTAGTTGAAAATTATTCGTTTTGGTTGAATATTCATTTCTTTAGTTGAAAATTGAACTTCTTTGTTGAAAATTCTCATATTATCGATGGTTAAAAATTAATTTTTGTTAACTGAAAATTTAACTGTTCCTTTGTTGGTTGAAAATTCATGTATTTCGTTAAAACTGCATCTTTTTTGGTAGACAATTAATCTTCTTGGTTGAAAATGTATTTTTTTGGTTAAAAATTAATTTCTTGTTTGAAAATTTAACTATTTTGTTGAAAATTTATTTTTAAACTGAAAATCTAACTATTCCATTGTTTATTGAATATTTTCTTTTTGGTTTAAAATTCACTTGTTTGTTTAACAATTTAACTATTTCGTTGAAAAATCGTTTTTTTATTGAAAATTAATTTTTTAAACTGAAAATTGAACTATTCCATTTTTTGTTGAAAATTCATCTTTTTGGTCGAAAATTTAACAATTTGGTTAATAATTCCTTTTTTTTGGCTGAATATCATTTTAGTTGCTAATTTATCTTGTTGGTATAAAATTTACTTATTTTCTTGAAAATTTAACTATTTTGTTAAAAAATCGTTTTTTTTTAAATTGGAAATTAATTTTTTGAACTGAAAATTTAACTACTTCTATCTTGATTGAGAATTCATTTATTCTGTTAAAACTCCATTTTTTGTGTAGAAAATTAATCTTCTTGGTAAAGAATTTTTTGGCTGAAAATTTGTTTCATTTGTTGAAAATTGGACTATTTTGTTGAAAATTTTTTTTTATTGAAAATTAATTTTTTAACTGAAAATTGATCTATTCCATTTTTTCTTGAAAATTGATATTTTTAGTTAAAAATTCTACTATTTGGTTGAAAATTCATCTTTTTTGTAGAAATATAATCTTTTTGGTTGAAAATTGAACTATTTTGTTGAAAATTCTTTTTGTTTGTTAAAAATTAATTTTTTAAACTGAAAATTTAAATATTCTATTTGAAGTTGAAAATTCAACCATTTGGTTGAAAATTCATATTTTTTGGTTCAAAATTCATTTTTTTTGGTTGATATATCATTTTACTTTGAAATTTATTTCTTTGTTTGAAAATTTTAATATTTGGTTGAAAATTCGTCTTTTTCGTTAGGAATTTATTCTTCATGATTGAAAATTCATCTTTTTGAACGAAAATTGAATTATTTGGTTAAAAAATAGTTTTTTTGTTGTTAAAGATTCATAATTTTAGTTGACAATTCGTTTCTTTGGTTAGGAAAGTAACTATTTTGTTGCAATTTATTTATTTATTTTTTATTGCAAATTAATTTTTGTAACTGATTATTGAACTATTCCATTTTTTGTTGCAAATTTATCTTTTTTAGTTAAAATTTTAGTTGAAAATTATCCGTTTTGGTTGAATACTCATTTCTTCAGATGAAAATTGAACTTTGTTGAAAATTCTCATATTTTCGATGGTTAAAAATTAATTTTTTTCAACTGAAAATTTAACTGTTCCATTGTTGGTTGAAAATGTATGTATTTCTTTAAAACTGCATCTTTTTCGGTAGAAAATTAATCTCCTTGGTTGAAAATTTATTTTATTTGGTTAAAAATTTATTTCTTTGATTGAAAATTTAACTATTTCGTTGAAAATTCTTTTTTTACTGAAAATTAATGTTTTGAACTGAAAATTCAACTATTCTATTCTTGGTTAAAAATGTATGTATTCTGTTGAAACTTCATCTTTTTTGGTAGAAAATTAATCATCTTGGTTGCAATTCTTTATTTTTGTTATAAATTTGTTTCATCATTTGAAAATTTGACTACTTTGTTGAGAAATCCGTTTTTTTTATTAAAATTTAATTTCTTTAACTGAAAATTTAACTATTCCATTTTTTGTTAAAAATTTATCTCTTGGTTCAAAATTCGCTTATTATTTAATTAACAATTTAACTTTTTCGTTGAAAAATCGTTTTTTTTATTGAAAATTATTTTTTTTTAACTGAAAATTTAACTATTCCATTGTTTGTTGAATATTTACTATTTGGTTTAAATTCACTTACTTGTTTAACAATCTATTTCGTTGAAAAATCGTTTTTTATTGAAAATTAATTTTCTAAACTGAAAATTGAACTATTCCATTTTTTGTTGAAAATTTATCTTTTTGGTCGAAAATTTAACAGTTTGGTTAATAATTCATTTTGTTGGCTGAAGATCATTTTAGTTGCTAATTTATCTTTTTGGTATAAAATTTACTTATTTTATTGAAAATTTAACTATTTTGTTGAAAAATCGTTTTTTTTAAATTGAAAATTAATTTTTTGAACTGAAAATTTAAATACTTCTATCTTGGTTGAGAATTCATTTATTCTGTTAAAACTCAATTTTTTTTTAATTTATCTTCTTGCCCAAGAATTTTTTTGGTTGAAAATTTGTTACATTTGTTGAAAATTGGACTATTTTGTTGAAAATTCTTTTTTTTTTTATTTTGAAAATTAATTTTTTAACTGAAAATTGATCTATTCCATTTTTTCTTGAAAATTGATATTTTTAATAAAAAATTCTACTATTTGGTTGAAAATGCATCTTTTTTTGTAGAAATTTAATCCTTTTTGGTTGAAAATTGAACTATTTTGTTGAAAATTCTTTTTGTTTGGTCGAAAATTAATTTTTTCTTGGTTCAAAATTAATTTTTTAAATTTAAAATTGTTCTTTTTTGGTTGAAACTTCATGTATTTTGTTGAAAATTCGTCTTTTTTGTTTGAAAATTAATCTTTTTGGTAGAAAATTCAACAATTTGGTTAATAATTCCTTTTTTTTACTGAAGATCATTTTAGTTGCTAATTTATCTTTTTGGTATAAAATTTACTTATTTTATTGAAAGTTTAACTATTTTGTTAAAAAATCGTTTTCTTTTATATTGAAAATTAATTTTTTGAACTGAAAATTTAACTACTTCTATCTTGGTTGAGAATTCATTTATACTGTTAAAATTCTATTTTTTTTTTGAAAATTAATCTTCTTTGTCAAGAATTTTTTTGGTTGAAAATTTGTTTCATTTGTTGAAAATTGGACTATTTGGTTGAAAATTCTTTTTTTTTTATTGAAAATTGATCTATTCCATTTTTTCTTGAAAATTGATATTTTTAGTTAAAAATTGTACTATTTGGTTGCAAATTTATCTTTTGTTGTAGAAATGTAATCTTTTTGGTTGAAAATTGAACTATTTTGTTGCAAATTCTTTTTGTTTGGTTGAAAATTAATTTTTTTAATTGAAAATTTAAATATTCTATTTGAAGTTGAAAATTCAACCATTTTGTTGAAAATTCATTTCTTTTGGTTCAAAATTAATTTTTTAAACTTAAAATTGATTTTTTTTGGTTGAAACTTCATGTATTTTGTTGAAAATTCGTCTTTTTTGTTTGAAAATTCATCTTCTTGGTTGAAAATTCCGCTTTGGTTACGAAATCAACTATTTGTTTAATAAT
This sequence comes from Andricus curvator, assembly GCA_932195095.1. Lineage (NCBI taxonomy): Eukaryota > Metazoa > Arthropoda > Insecta > Hymenoptera > Cynipidae > Andricus > Andricus curvator. Next base: position 30,189 of record CAKNYM010051043.1, read on the forward strand.
TCATCTATTTGGTTGAAAATGCAATACTTCTAAGTTCTAATATAGATAGATTTACTGTTTTTTTTTAGTACAAATTTTTCTTACTCAAGATCTTCCAATCTGTATGTATGTTGTCACTAAAAGCCTTTAAGATAAATTTAGATAAAAACATTTGTTTGCATTAACGTCATTGATCTGAAAGAAAAATTGATAACTTTCAGGGAAAATGAAAAGTTGGTCAGGGAAAGTCAAGGAATGGCGAAAATAGGTTTTTGTAGCAACCTTGATTATGTCTAAATTAAAATTTCAACTGAATATTAACAATTTGTGGTCTCGTTTCAGTTTTTCAACCACGTCCTCATACTCGGCAAAGAAGAAAAGAATCTCCAGATCGCGAAAAAAGTCTACGACCTCATTTATGAACTGAATCACATCTGCCCTAGTGTGTTGCTTTCTGTTCTACCTCAGCTAGAATGTAAACTAAAATCCGCCTCCGAGCAGGAACGATTGGGCGCCGTAGCTCTTCTGGCGAGGATGTTTTCCGAAAAGGGCTCCCAGCTTGCCATGCAGCATGCACAATTGTGGCGGGCCTTTTTGGGAAGATTCAACGACATCACGGTCTCAATAAGAATCAAATGTGTACAATACTCGATGCACTTTCTTCTGAACCATCCCGAACTCAGGAAAGATATAACGAATACTCTGAAATTGAGACAGCACGACGCTGATGAAAATGTTCGGTATGAAGTTGTCATGGCGATTGTTACCACTGCCAAGAGGGACTTTGAAGTTGTCTCGGATAGCGAAGATCTTTTGGAGTTTGTTAAGGAAAGGACTCTCGACAAAAAGGTAATCAGTTTATCCAGATTGGATCATTGCACCTTAGGGTGGTCCAAACAAATTATTTTTCTGTTTTTTAAAGTCTCATCCCCGCAATTTGTGTCTTTTGGTGAAACAAAATTTTCCTAATTTTTTGAGATTTAAAAAAAATGTTTAGAGGTAGGGCACGACCTTTAAAGTACCCCAAAGTGTTAACAATTCATGAAGTCCTTGAATTTTTAATAGAATCGTAAAAACTTTACAACGGTGATGTAAAAATATCATGTGAGCAGTAAGAAGCCTGAACATTTTATTTTTGAATTAAACTTACCCCTTATGACACTTAAGCGTAATTTTGAAGTGTGTTTTCTCAATTTTATAAATGTGAAATAAAAATTTTAAGTGTAACTTACAATAAAATACCCAAAATTCATTTTTAAAAATTTCCATTCCCGAAAATTTATGAAAATTTTCGGTCATTTATGGTAATTTTACAGGTAAATATGGTAACTTATCACCAACTACCCCAAATTCATTTTTTTAAATTGCAATATATGTCCGGAAATTTATGAAAATTTTCGGTAATTTACGGTAATCTTACAGGTACTTTATGGTAACTTAAGATAAATTACCCAAAATTCAATTTAAAAATGTCTATAAATTTCCCGAAATTGTCGGTAATTTACGGTAATTTGATCAGTGATATATGGTAACTTTCCATAAATAACCGCAAAATTGTATTATCTGCAACCAAAATTTCCTCACAATTTTTACGGTGAGTGGGTTCATAATCGTAAAATGTGAGCTCATAGATGTATAATTTTCATTCTTCACCTCTGACGTCACTTATCAGTCCCTAGGGAGTAAAAAGTACTTTTTAATAGGGAGTAAAAAGTACTTTTTACTCCCTAGGGGGCAAAAAGTAGAGCTTTAGCCCCGCATCATAGGCGTCGAAAAGGGCTGAAGTCATGCATGTGTCATAAAAAATTACTTCTTAGTGTCCTAAGGGGTAAAGTTTTTACGATTCTTTTTAAAATTCAAGGACTTACCGAATTTTTAATTTTTTTAGAAATCTCAACAGATTAGGAAATTTTTTTTCACCAAAAGACAAAATGAGGGGGGTGAGACTTTAAAAAATCAGAAAAATAATTTTTTTGGACCACCCTATTGCACCTGTTCCAACTAAAAAATTACTCTCGTACCCCTTCGAACTACAAAATTACTATTGTGCATTGTTCAAGTACAAAATTACGCTTGTATATCAAAATTACTTTTTTTTACCTAGTCCGAATACAAAATTACTTTTTTCACCTGTTCCAAATACGAAATTGGTTTTTTGCTTGTTTCAAGTACAGAATTACTCTTGCACAATTTCCAAGTACAAAATTACTTTGTACATGGGCCAAGTAAAAAATTACTTTTTATATGCTCCAAGTACAAAATTACTTTTTTCATGTTCCAAGTACAAAAATAATTTTTACTGCCTCCAAGCACAAAATTACTCTTTTTTACCCTTTCCAAGTACAAAATTACTGTTTACAGCTTCCAAGTACAAAAATACTTTTTACCGGTTCCAAGTACACAATTTCTGTTTACCGGTTCCAAGTACGAAATTACTTTTTACAGGTGCCAAGTACAAAATTACTTCATTAGCCCTTCCAAGTACAAAATTACACTTGCGTCTGTTCGAAGTACATTAATTTTCTACCTCTTCCAACTAGACAATTTTTTATCTGCTCCAATTACAACATTACTCTTGTACCCTGTCCAAGTACGAAATTACTGTTGTACCTGTTAAAAGTAAAAAGTAAAAATTACTTTTTTACCTGGTCCAAGTACAAAATTAATTTTTTACATGTTCTAAGTACAAAGTTACTTGTTTTAAAACCTGTTTCAAGTACAAAATCATTTTTTTCAAACCTGTTCCAAGTAAAAAAGCACTTTTAAAAAACAAACACAAAATTACTTTTTTTAAATCTGTTTCAAATACAAAATTACTCCTTTTTTTAAATTTTGTTCCAAGTACATTATTACTTTCTAAAAAAACTGTTCCAAGTGCAAAATTACTTTTTAAACCCCTACTCTTAAGTAAAAAATCACTTTTAAATCAGGAAATATGTCCCAAGTACAAAATTACTTTTTTTTAACTGTACCAAGTATAAAATCACTTTTTTTTTAATCTGCTACAAGTGCAATATTACTTTTAAATCTCCTGCTCTAAGTTCAAACTTTAAAAAAAGGTAACCTGCCCCAAGTATAAAATTCGTTTTTCTAAACATGTTCCAAGTAAAAAAAAAATTTCTTTAAATCTGTTCCAATTGAAAAATTAGATTTTAAACCCGTTTAAAGCACAAAATTACATTTTTAGTTGGTTTTAAGTACAAAATTATATTTTTTAACCGGTTTCAAGTACAAAACTACATTTTCAACCGGTTTCAAGTACAAAAATATATTTTTTTAAATCTGTCCCAAGTAGAAATTTTTTTAAAATTTTGTTCCAGGTACAATTTTTTTTAATCCTGATGCAGGTACAAAATTACTTTTTAAAATAACTGTTACAATTACAAAATGTCTTTTTTTTAAACATGTTCCAATTAAAAAAATAAATTTTTAACCAGTTTCAAGTACAAAATTAATTTTGTACGTGTTCAAAGTACAATGTTACATGTTTTTAAACCGGTTTCAAGTACAAAATTACTTTTTTTAAACCTGTTCCAAGTAAAAAAGCACTTTTAAAAAACAAACACAAAATTACTTTTTTCAAACCTGTTTCAAGTAAAAAAGCACTTTTATAAAACAAACACAAAATTACTTTTTTCAAACCTGTTTCAAATACAAAATTACTTCTTTTTTTTCTAATTTTGTTCCAACTACTATATTACTTTCCAAACAAACTGTTCTAAGTTCAAAATTACTGTACAAAACCCCTACACTTAAGTAAAAAATCACTTTTAAATCAGGGAATATGTTCCAAGTACAAAATTACTTTTTTTAACTGTTCCAAGTGCAATATTACTTTTAAATCTCCTACTTTAAGTTCAGATTTCAAAAAAAGTAACCTGACCCAAGTATAAAATTTTTTTTTCTAAACCTGTTCCAAGTCAAAAATTTTTTCTTTAAACTAGTTGAAAATTAAATTCTAAACCGGTTTCAAATACAAAGTTATATTTTTAATTGGTTTTAAGTACAAAATTACATTCCTAACCGGTTCCAAGTACAAAATTACACTTTTCATCGGTTTCAAGTTTAAAATTACTCTTTTTTTAAAACATGTAAATTCCAAACAAAATATTTTTCTAAAGCCTGTTCCAAGTACAAAATTTTTGTTTAACTTTTTCCAATTGAAAAATTAGATTTTAAACCGGTTTCAAGCACAAAATTACATTTTTAGTTGGTTTTAATTACAAAATTATATTTTTTAACCGGTTTCAAGTACAAAATTACATTTTCAACCGATTTCAAGTACAAAAATATTTTTTTCAAAATCTGTCCCAAGTAGAAAATTAATTTTTTCTAAATTTTGTTCCAGGCAAAATTTTTTTTTTAATTCTGATGCAGGTACAAAATTACTTTTCAAAAACTGTTAAATCACAAAATGACTTTTTTTAAAACCTGTTCCAATTAAAAAATTAAATTTTAAAACCGGTTTCAAGTGCAAAATTAAATTTTCAATTGGTTTTAAGTACAAAATTACATTTTTAACTGGTTTTAAGTACAAAATTACATTTTTAACGGTTTCAAGTATGAAATTTCTTTTTTCAAGCATGTAAGTTCCAAACAAAATATTTTTTTTAAACCTGTCCCAAGCAGAAAATTAATTTTTTTTTTTAATTCTGCCCAGGTACAAAATTACTTTTTTCTCAACCTATTGCAATTACAAAATTACTTTCTTAACCGGTTAAAAGTATGTAATATGTACCTCTTCCAAAGACATAATTTTTTTTACCTACTCCAACTACAATATTACTATTATGCATGTTTCAAGTACAAAATTACTAATGTGTATGTTTCAAGAAAAAAGTACTCTCAGGTCTCTGCCAAGTAAAAAAAATACTTTTTCACTAGGCCTAAATACATTTCTTTTTTGCCTGCTCCAAGTACAAAATCACTCTTGCCCCCGTTCCAAGTACAAAACTTCTCTAGTACCTCTTTTAAATGTACCATTTTTTACCTGTTCCAACTACAAAATTACTATTGTGCATGTTTCAATTAGAAAATTACTCTCTTATCTCTTCCAAGTACAAAATTACTCCTTTACCTCTCCCAAATACACAATTTTATTTACCTGATCCAACTACATAATTACTCTCGTACCTCGTACAAAATTACTATTGCACCTGTTTCAACTACAAAATTACTTTAGTACCTCTTCCAAATACAAAATCTGTTTACCTGCTCTAGCTACCATATTACTATTGTGCGTGTTTCAAGTGCCCAATTACTCTCATATATCTTCCAAGTACAAAATTACTTTTTACTAGGCCCAAATACATTTATTTTTTTTTCTGCTCTGAGTACTTACTCTTGCGCCCTGTTACAAGTACAAAATTACTCATATGCCTCTTCCAAGTACGAAATTACTTTAATATCTCTCCAAAATACACATTTTTTTACCTGCTCAAAGTATAAAATACCTCTTCCGCATGTTCAAAGTTCAAAATTACCATCTTATCTCTTCCAAGTACAAAAATGCTCTCGTGCCCCTTCCTAGTACAAATTTACTATTGTGCATGTTTTAAGGACAAAATTACTATCGTGTATCTGCCAAGTAAAAAAAAATTACTTTTCAACTAGGCCTAAATATAACATTTCTTTTTTGCCTGTTCCAAGTACAAAATTACTCTTGCCCCTGCTCCAAGTACAAAACTACTCCAGTACTTATTTTAAATATACCATTTTTCACCTACTCCAACTACAAAATTACTGTTGTGCATATTCCAAGTAGAAAGTTACTCTCGTATCTCTTCAAAGTAAACCTTTTTTTTTACTCGTTCCAAGTACAAATTACTATTTCCCCTGTTTTAAATACAAAATTACTACTGTATAGTTACCTAATTTCCTGTGCCTGTTAAATGGTAATTTCTCTTATGTGTGATGTAATTTGGTTTTAGTTCAAAATAAGAAAAGAAGCGATGTCAGGCCTCGCGAATATTTACAAAAAGCACTTGGACGACGCGGACGTGCCGCAGGCAACGAAAAAAGCCGTGACCTGGATAAAAGACAAGATTTTGCATGGTTACTACATGCCAGGTATGGAAGACAGACTTCTCGTCGAAAGGTTACTGAACATTTGCTTAGTGCCTTACACACTACCACCTGAAGAAAGAATGAAAAAGCTTTACCATCTACTCGGAACAATCGACGATCACGCCTCCAAAGCTTTCGTCGAACTTCAAAAACATCAACTGGCGTAAGTTCTTTTCTTTTTTATATTTTATGTAATTCTCTATATACTCAGGGTCTCTAGTATCCTGGAAATCCTTGAAAACCTGGAAAAGTCCTTGAATTCGTTTCTACCTGGAAACACCTGGAAAAGTCCTTGAATTTTGCTCATGGTTCTGGAATTTTTGTTCTTTTAAAGAAAAAATCGTGTTTTAAACTTTTTCTTTGTTGAAAGAAAAAATATTACCTTTTTAACAAGAGACTGTTTATTTTATCACGGTGAAAATCACAAAGCTACAATCGAAATGATATTTGAATATTAATGGTTAGAGCAAATAAAAAATTGGTCGGGCTAAAGTTAGAGAATTTTGAAAATGAAGTTTGGGACTAGTAATTATTTTACAGACCGGGAAATGACCGGGAATTTAATAAAAAAACCGGGACTTTACTTCTGATCGTAGCAAAATTCAATTTTTTATTATTTTAATTACTCCTTATTTATCTGACTTGGAACAGATACTTTTAGAAAATAATTATCGGTTTTGTTTTAGGACAGGGAGTTTCGGTAAAGAAATATAATTTCACTTGGAATTTTTTACATGGAAAGGGAATTTTTTAAAAGGATTATAATTCGGATTTAGAAGAAAGGGATTTATAAAAATCCCTCTTCCAGGTCAGAATTCGTCACAATTTGAATGGTCGCTCTTCTAAATTTTAGATAAAGAACGTGCTGCAATCAGTTTTTAGAGTAGCAGTAGTATTTCAAAGAAGAAATATTTCTGAATTATAATAGACAATTTTTTCACATTGTTCGTTGCGAATTCATCTTTTTTTTTTTAGTTAAAAATTCAACTACTGGGTTAAAAGTTAACTTCTTTTGTTTAAATTTTTCAACTCTGTTTGAAAATGTTGAAAATCAATTTATCTTTTTTTGATGAAAATTGAACGATTCGGTTGAAAATTGATATTTTGCATTTGAAAATTAAACTATTTGTTTGAAAATTTATGTACTTTGTCGAAAATTCCTCTCTTTTATAGAAGATTAATATTTATGGTTGAAAATTCATCTTTTTGGCATAAAATTCGACTGTTCCAGTTGAAGATTCATCATTTTAGTTGAAAATTCATCAGTTTGGTTGAAAATTAATTTCTTTAACTGAAAATTTAACTGTTCCATTTTTAGATGAAAATTGATCTTTTCTAGTTCAAAATTCAACAATTTGGATAAAAATTTGTCTTTTCTAATTGAAAATTCAACTATTTCGTTGAAAATTCACGTATTTTGTTAAAAAATCGATTTTTAAAATAAAATTATCTTTTTCTTTGAAAATTCATCTTTTAGGTTGAAAAAAAAAATTGTTGCTTGAATGTTAAACTCTTTTGTTAAAAATTAATTTTTGTTGGTTGAAGATTCATCGTTTTAATTAAAAATTCATTTCTTTGGTTGAAAAATGAGCTTTTTCATTGAAAACTTGTTTTTTCTTTGGATGTTTTTTGGTTGAAATTTTTTGTTTAAAACTAAAAATGAAACTATTATTTCAGTTGAATATTCCATAATTTTAGTTAAAAATTCATCTCTTTGATTGAACATTCATTTTTTGACTAAAAATTTAATTATTCAATTTTTGGTTGAAAAATTATCTTTTTTAGTTCAATATTCGTCTTTTTGTTAGAAATTAATCTTCTTGGGTGAAAATTAATCTTTTTGGTCAAAAATTCAATTATTCTGGTTAAAGATTCATCATTTCAGTGCAAAATTCATCTTTTTGTTTTAAAATTCATCTATTCTAGTTAAATATTTACAATTTTATTTGAAAATTCATCCCTTTGTTTGAAAATGTAACTATTTTTTTGAAAGTTAGTCTTTTTGTTGTTGAAAGTTATTTTTTTTTTGTAAGTAATTTTTTGGACTGAACATTTAACTTATTCCAATTGAAAATTCCATAGTTGTAGTTGAAAATTCATCTGCTTGGTTAAATTTTAATTCTTTTAACTTGAAACTTATTTATTTAAGTTTTGGTTGACAATTTATCTTTTTTAGTAAAAATTAATTTTTTTTTTTGAAAATTCAACTATTTCAGTTGAAGATTTATTGTTTTAGTTTAAAGCTCTTATGTTTGGTTTAAAATTAATTTTTTTAACTAAAAATGTTACTATTCCATTTTCGGTTGAAAATTATTATTCTTTTAGTTGAAAATTCAACTATTTGGTTGAAAATTTGTCTTCTTTAATTAAAAATTCAACTATTTCGTTATAAATTCATGTATTTTGTTGAAAAATTGTATTTTTTGGTAGAAAATTAATCTTTTTATTTGAAAATTAATCTTCTTGTTTGAAAATTCATGTTTTTGATTGAAAATTCATCTTTTTGGTTTAAAATTTAACTATTCCAGTTGAAGCTGCATAACTTTATTTAAAAATTCATCACTTTGGTTGAAAATTGAACTATTTGGTTAAAAATCCGTTTTTTTGTTGTTGAAAATTAATTTTTTCCACTGAAAGTTTAACGATTCCTTTTTTTTTTTAATAGATATTTTTTAGTGGATTTGAAAGAATTTACTCACGAGAAGTGAGGTGTTTTGTAGGGTTTCATTGATCTGAAGAGATTTGCAATTAGTTTTTGGAATTCACCTTGAATTCTTATTAATTTATCTTAAATTCTTTTAAATTCTTTTGAATTTTTTTACTTAATTTGAATTCTTCTAAATATACTCAAATTTACTTAATTCAATGAATTTTTTGGAATTTTTAAAAGTTTTTATTTAATTGGTCCTGAGGATCAATTGATAAAATGATAAAAGAATTTGAAATTTTTTAAGGTATTGTTTTTTAATTCCTTGCCATTTTCAAGAGATTAAAAAAATTTCAAGGGATTTCAAAAGATTTTAAGGAATTTTTTTCTCAATATTTTATGTTATTTTCAAAGATTACAAAGAAATTTTTAATCTATTTCAATAATTTAATATAATTTCAAACGATTTGAAATATTTTAGGGTATTTTAAAGGATTCTCAGGCATTTTTAAAACCTTTAAAAAGTTTCATGGGATTTCAAAGGATATCAAAGGATTTGAAATATATAATATAAACGATTCCCAGATTTTTATTTATTTATTTCAATAGTTTGAAGGAATTTCAAAGACTTTGAAATATTTTAGGGTATTTCAAAAGATTCCAAGGCATTTTCAATAGATTTAAATAATTTCAAGGGATTTCCAAGGGTTTTAATAATTTTAAAGGATTTTAATATCTTAATGGATTTCATCAAAGAATTTATTCACAAAAAGTGAGGGATTTCGTAGGGTTTCAAAAATTTGAAGACATTTTCAAATATTTTTTTCAATTCATTTGTAAGTCTCCCTGCATTCTTACCAATTTATTTGATTGAAAATCCGTTTTTTTTTGTTGAAAATTAATTTTTTCAACTGAAAGTTTAACTATTCCATTTTTTTGTAAAAAATTGATATTTTTTAGTGGAAAATTTAAGTATTTTTTTCAAAATTCATTTATTTTGCAACGTTTTGCTCTGTTGTGTTAAAAGATGTTTAGAACGAGCGTCATGAATTAAAATAAATGTTTGCGTTTTGCGGCAAATATAAATATGTTACTTTGAGTTGACCGGGAAAATTGAAAAACTTGACCGGGGAAAACCGGGAAATGACCGGGAATTTGAAATCGTCCGCCGAATCGCCACCCTGATTTACTTCCATAGGGATATTTTTAAAATTGGAAATTCAATTACTTGGGTAAAACTTAAACCTCTTTGTTAAAAATTTGTTTGTTTGAGGGTTGATGTCTTTGATTGAAAATTTAAATATTTTGCTGAAAATTCTTTTTTTCATTTAAAATTTATTTTTTTAACCTACAAATATAACTTTCCCATTTTTTGGTGAAATTTAATCTTTTTAAGTCAAAAATTGGTCTCTTATTGGTATGAAACTAATCCTGTTGGTGGAAATTTTCTCCCTTTTGATTAAAACTACAATTTGTTGGTTAAAAATGAACTTTTTGGTTGAAAATTTGTATTTTCGGGTTGAAAATGCTGTCTTTTGGCTTGAATGTTCAACAATTTCTTTGACATTTTTTCCTGTGCTGGCTGAAAAATCTTTATTTGTTGAAAATTCGTCTTTTTGATTAGAAAATTCGTCTCTTTGATAGAATATTAATAATTTCGGTAAAAAAAAATCAGTTTTGTTGTTCGTTTGTTGTTTTTTTTTTGTTTCTTAAAAGTTGACTTACTTTATTAAACATTCATTCTTTGGTTGCAGAATTGCCGATTCATTATTTTAGTTGAAAATTCATCTCTGGTTCAAAATTCAGCTATTTAGTTGACATTTTTTTACTGAAAATTAATCATTTTTAGTCGAAAGTAAAATTATTTGTTTGCAAATTGGTTTATTTTGTTGGAAATTTGTCTTTTTTGGTAGAAAATTAATTTTCTTTGTTGAAAATTCGTCGTTTTGGTTAAGAATTCATTTTTATAGGTTAAAAGTTGAACTATTTGGTTACAAATGTAACTATTTTGTTGAAAATTCGGTTTTTGTTGTTGTTGAAATACCTGCTATTTAATTTTTCGTTGAGAATTCGTCTTTTTGTCGAAAATTCCAATTTTCGTGTTGAAAATTGAACTATTTTTGGTTAAAGTTTAATATTTTTTGTTTCAAAATAAGACTATATGGTTGGAAATTCGTTTTTGTAATTTCAAGTATTTTGTTAAAAAATCATGAAAATTCAACTGTTTTTTTGGACATTAGTCTATTTCGACAGAAAATTCGTCCTTTTGGATTTAAAATTCACCTTTTTTGTTAAGAATTGAACTGTCTTCTAAAAAATGCAATTATTTCGTTGGAAATGCAACTGTTTTTAGTTGAAGTTTAATCTTTTCTGTTTAAAATTCGATTATCTAGTTGAAAATTCATCTTTGTATGTAGAAAACTCAACAATTTGGTTAAAAAATCCACTTATTTGTTGACAATTTTATTATTTAATTGGAAATAAACCTAAATTAGCTTAAAATTCGATTTTTAACCAATTCTAGAAAAAAAATCTCATTACACACGGTGCTGAAATCGCTTTGATATTATAAACAGCAAAAAAATATTGAATTTTGAAAGTTCCATTAAATTGTTTTTAAAGCTGAAGAAAAGGGAAACTTTGAATATTTTCTATCGTAGCGTCGTGATATTTCACCTTGATAAAATGAACAATGCCCAAAAAAAAAACGTTTTTTCTTCTATAAAATCAGATTTTAGGGGCGTATTCGAAATTTCGCATATGGTACTTTTTCAGTTCCACTAGACCTACAATTTCTACTATGTTTCGTGGAAAATATTTTTTTTACTGTAAAAAGGAACCTGGAAAAATTTATTTTTTTGTCCTGGAAAACCTGGAAAAGTCCTGGAATTTTTGTTTGAAGAAACGCTCGACAGCCTGATATACTGGAAGCAATACTAAAGTGTATAATTTAATGTTATTTTTTTAAATTAAAACAAAAACTGCGCATCCTTTCAAAAAGTGATTAATACAATTTTTGTCTATTCATCTTTTTTCGTAGCTTGTGTCGTTTTTCCAAAAATTTAATTTTTTTTCTTTTTAATGTTATATTTCACGATCATAATCAAAACTACCTACCCTTTCAAAAAACGATTAATAAAAAATTTGCAGCTCTTCTTTCGGTAAACAAATTTTGTCTATTTTTCTTAGCTTGTGTCGTTTGTCTAAAAAATTTTTATTTTTTTATTTTTAATGTTGTTTTTTATGAATAAAAAAACTACATGTTCTATCAAAAAGTGATTAATAAGAAATTTGTAGGTCTTTTTTGGGTGCACAATTTTTGTCTTATCTTTTTTTCATATCTTGCCTAGTTTGAGCGACAAAATGAAATTTGTGATTTTTCATTATTTTTTTTTGCGATCAAAATTTGAATTTGCGATTTTCAAGAAAATTCAAAAAGTTGTTATGATAATCTTGTTGGGCTTTCAAAAGTCAAATTCAAAAGTTAAATTTTACACAAATCTAATACCTTCTCTGATGAGAATGTAAAAAATTAAGTTTCAATCAAGGAAAGATGAGTTTTCAACAAAATAATCGAATTTTTAACCAGGAGATGAATCCTGGTCTAAATAATTATATGATATGGTGGACTTTTAATAAAAATAATTAACTTTCAACCATAAAAGATGAATTTTCAACCACAAAGATGATTTTTCTATCAAAAGATGAATTGTCCATGTAGAGTTCTTAAATTTCAGAGCATTTATAGAGCATTAAAGAGAATTTAAAGCATTTATTGTTTTAACAAATATATATCATAATTAATACATATATTTTTACAAAAACATTCTAGAGTGAGATAAACATATACTGTCAGGGAATTTCAGGAAAGCCTGACAGAGTTAGGGAATTTTCGATAAATTAAAGTTGAAACTAATTTTATTATTATGGTTAAAAATCTCATCTATTTGGTTGAAAATTAATCTGTGTTGCTTGAGGATTCAAACCATTTTGTAGAAAATCAATTTTTTTTTGGTTGAATTCAACTATTTTTGGTATAAAATTAAAATCCTTTTTGTGGTTAAAATATAATTTATCACGTTTTTCGTTGAGAATTCATCTTTTTTAGTAGAAAATTCAATTATTTAGTTGGAAGTGGAACTACTTTGTTGAAAATTCATTTATTTGGTTGACGATTCATCATTTTAGTTGAAAACCCTTTCTTATGTTTAAAATTCAATTATATTGTTGTAAATAATGTTTCCTAGTTGAAAATTAATTGCTTTAACTGAAAGCTTAACTCGTAGATGTTTGGTTCAAAATTTATTTTTTTAAGTTGAAAATACGAATTTAGTGGGAGAATATTTAATCTTCTTGGTGACTAATTCACCTTTTTGCTTAGAAATTCCTTTAAAAATTCAAATATTCGTTTGAAAGTTCATGTTCTTTGTTAAAAATTCATGTGTTTTGGTAGAAAATTCATGTTATTGGTTGAAAATTTGAAAACTGATCTTTTTAGTTGAAAATGAGTTTTTTCTTATTTAGAATTAATTTTTTTAAACTGGAAATGTAACTGTTCCATTTTTTGTCGAAATTTTATCTTTTTTGATAGAAATTTAATCATCTTGATTGAAAATTATCCTATTTCGTTGAAAATTTATTTGTTTTAGGTGAAAATTTAACTGTTTATTGAAAATTCGCTTTTTTTTATAGAATAGTACTCTCATTAGTCGAAACTTCATCTTTTTGGTTGGAAATTAATTTCTTTGGTCAAAAATTTGTTTCTTTTTTCGTTAAAAATTTATTTTACTAACTGAAAATTATCCTACTTTAATTTTTGTAGAAAATTTATCTTTTTAGTTTAAAAGTAATGTATTACGTTAAAAATTAAACTTTTAACCATTTCATTTTGTAGGGAAAATTTACCTTTTTCGATAGAAATGTAATCTTTTTCGTTAAAAAATTATCTGTTTAGTAGAAAATTTAACTATTATATTTTTTGTTAAGAATTCATTTCTTTCATTGAAAAAAAACTATTGTGTTGAAAATTCGCTTTTTGTTGATAGAAAATTCATCTTTTGGATTGAATGAAAAATCCACTATTTGGTCAAAATTTCATATTTTTGGTTGAAAATTCATCATTGTGATTAAAAATTAATTTCTTTGGTTGAAAATTCGTTTCTTTTTAGTTGAAAATTAATTTTTTTGACTAAAGATATAACTATTCCATTTTCGCTTGAAAAATTATATTTTTAGTCAAAATTATTTAATGCAAATTGAAAAATTATATTTTTGGTTTGTAAATTTATCTTTCTCAGTTTAAAATTGAATTTTTTTGTTGAGAATTCATTTTTTTCGTTGAAAATTGATTGTCTTAACTGAAAATTTAATTTTTTTGTTTTTGGTTAAAAAATCTTTTTTTTTTTGTTATGAAAAAAAATATATTTTTTTGAAAATTCGTTTTTTGTTTGTACATTTATTTTGCTGGCATTTTAACTATTCTAATTTTGGATAAAAATTGATTTTTTTAGGTGAAAATTCATGAACTTTGTTGAAAATGAGTCTTTTTTGGTAGAAAATTAATCTTTTTTTGGTTAAAAATTCATATTTTTGGTTGAAGATTCATAATTTTAGTTAAAAATTCATTTCTTTGGTTGAAAATTGATCTTTTTGACTATATTGAACAATTTTAATTTAAAGCAGTTTTGAAAGCATTTTCTGAAGTCTGGAATTTAAAAAAATCAGGATTGTCCTTTCCTTAATATAAAATCTCTAAACGATATTGTCGTTTTCGATTCTGACGATTTTCGAGAGTAACACGGTGGTAACGTTTGCTTGCTGTAGGCCGCTCATATTCAACAGTAGTGTGTGTCTGTGTGTGGTACTGCATTTGAAATCAGTGATGCTAACTGAGTCGCCTTTATCTGCGTATGTTTGAATTGTAATATAGTTGATTGGCTGTAGTACGCGCCCGTGTTTGAATTTCCAATGAGGACGCGAACTAGAACCAATAAGCGCCATTCTATCGAAGCATGCGCATGTCAAGGTGGTCTTTTCGGGATCAATTAGTTCGAGTTCGATTATAATACGTCACGTGCTTTTTCGTATTTGGTAATGCGCGGCTCAGTGTTGCCAACCGTTGCACGGTAAAGTCTGTAAAAGAAGTAATGAACCATAACCTCAATTGTGATGGTAGTCTGTTTTTAAACTGTTTACGCAAACAAGAAATTTTCAAATTAATCATTTTTACGCTCTGTAACTGTGATTTCTATCATGGTTTAATTATATTTATCATATTAAATATCATTTGTGAAACTCGTGTACGTTTTGGTTCTATTTTCCCTATAGGATTGAAATCTCCATTTCCTTATAGCAAAGATATTTTACCTAGATGCGGCTAGGGTCAGGAGTGGGGACGCCGAAAATATATAGCTAACTATTTTTCGCCTATATCGAGGTGCTGCCCTCTACAACTTTTCATTGTTTCCATAGCAACCGCGTCAAAGCGCGTGAATGAGTCACCGTCAATGATGAGAATGAGTGAGCCCACGAATATCCTTTGCCAGGAAGTACTATGACTTGAATTATGTACTTCGTGAGTGAGCAGAAGATTTAGATGATCAATGGATACAAATAAATGGAATTTTATACTGCAGTAAAATATTAAATTTACGTAGATCATATATAGATTATTTACCAGAAATGTTTAATTTAATTTAATTTTAATTAAAATTGAAGCGTAATTTTTGCAATTGAAGGGTGTCGCGACAAAAGCATGAAGATCCATTGAGATAAATTTTTCAGAAGAGAGAAAAAACCTTCTCAAAAATTGAATTCTTAAAAAAAAAAGTGAGGAAGTACATTCGAGATTTGATCGAGCTCTACAGATCTCAATAAACAAAATTGGTAAAAAGTTAATACTTTTCGAGATACATAGCGTCAAAAGTCGACTGCGGTCAAAACAGTGTAAGTCCATCGGAATTTGAATTTTTTTATTGTTTTTTTCAGGCTGAATTTCTAATAGCATGAAAACTAACAGAAGACTTTTCATGAAAAAATTTATTTTTAAATTGTTTAAACAATTTTTGTTTAAACAAATTGTTTAACAAGCGAAATTCGGAAAAAATAATAGTGCCATTCGATTCTACGGAAGAAATTACATCAATTATATATGCATTTCGCAATTTTTTATGGACCAGATTGGTGACGGAGTATAAATAAACAATTAAATGTTATAGAATTTGTATTTATACTGCATAACAAGTTGGGTGGAAAAAAAATTGTCCAATGCATGGACTTTATATCATTTTTTCCGAAGAATCGAATGGCGCTATTAGTTTTTCCGTATCTCGCATTTTTAAACAATTTGTTTAAACAATTTCAAAGTTTAAATTTTTTATCAAAATGTGCGGTGGAATTTTAGAGAATTTTTAAGCCAATAAAACGTGTTTTGAAAAAAGTGGCACTTAAAGTAATTTAAATTTAAAAAAACTACTTCCGAATTGAAACCTTTTTAAAATTGACTTTTTTATTTGGAACTGTTTCACATTAAGGGAATAACCGAAAATACCGAATAGATAAATTGACGAAGAATATAAATATCGAATTATAAATTCTTAAATTTTAAAATTTCCAGAATCCAAAATTGAATTATATAATTTTCAATTTATATAATAAACGAATTATAAAAGTAACAAATTATTAAATTTCCTAAATAATTAAGATTCAGAAATCAAAATCTTTGAAGTATCTAGCACATCGGGATTGATAAAATAATTTATAATTATTTTAAATATTTAATCATTAATTTACTAATTATTGAAATTTAAATTTCGCAAATTAAAAAATGTAAGTTAGTTTAATAATTCGTTAATTGAATAATTTTGACATTATAGAATTCGATAAATTTGGATTTCTGAAATATTAAAATTCGGGCATTTATTATTTGGTACTTTTATTTTTCATCAATTTTTCTATTTAAAATTTATTTTTTCTTATATTTTTTACGTGCTTCAATATTTTACTGCAAATTAAAATTTTATTTCTTTGGATTAACTTTAAATAAAAATCATAAAAATCGTGGAAAATTGTTTTAAATATTTTCAGAGTGCTTGCTGAAATCTAAGAGTTTCTTTTCACAGAGCAAAGTTCAAAATTCAAAAAATTATTTCTAAAAAATTATAACTCCTACCGACTGCATTTTTGCAACGTTTTTTTTTATTTTCAAATTAATTTTCCAACCAAAAAAAGATTGAAAAGAGTATTTCATAATTATTCTTCTCCAAATGTATGTAATGTAATGTAAATTTATTAATTTTTTTTTGATTTTGTAATTTTTCTTCGTAAAAAGTCACCCTAAGAAAAAAATTCCCGGCTGTTCAACTTTTCAATGTTCAAAACTTTTAATTTTAAGTATTTTCTAACCAAACTGAAATTCTTCAATATAGAATTACAAATAGACGTGTCTATTTGTACAATTTTAAATAGAATATTGAAGGAAACATCATAAGTAAAAATGGAATTAAAGTGAAGGGAATCAAATGTCAAAATTAAATTTTTACTAATGCAACATTTTAGTTTTGAATACAAAACTTTATTATGAAATCGCTGAACAGTTTAATTACAATTGTAATAACAAATTATAGAATTTATTGTAAATAATTATGTAAGTAAATTCGCGCAAGAAAAATCGATTACCAGAAAAAAAGAAGAAAGTTTAGAAATTAAAAATAAAATTTCAATACGTACCTGCTTCAAAAAATACTTTTTTCTTAAACATCTCCACTGACGTTATAATTTTTTCTTCCCAATAATCTTTGAAAACCTTTATAAGGATTTGTGCGAAAACTAACGATAAATCCTAATTTATTAAATTAATTATTTATGTAGGGACTGATAAAAAGTGAAGAGATAATAAATACACAAATTAACGGGTTCCGAAATATATAATTTCATGAATTATGAAATCTCTGAATTTTAAAATGACAGGTTTTTAAATTTACCGCAAAACTAAAAATCTCAATAATATCCAAAATTAAAATTTACGGAACTATATAATTGTCCAATTATTAAATTCTGCACATTTTTTAATTCCCGAAATTTAATATTGACAAAAATAAATAATAATTATTTAATATATCTTTAATAACTAATTGTTTATTTTCGTCAAATCTTAAATTTCGAAAATTTGCAAATTGTATGGGAATTTAATATTTCGTTAATTGCATAATTAAAAATGGTATAATTCAAAAATTATATAATTCGTTAAATTATAATTTCGGATATTTTTAAATTGGGGATTTTCATTTTTCGACAATTAAAAATCTTGTATCGTTATATTAAAGCCCTAAAATTTTATTATTCGTCACTTTGTATTTTCGAAATTTTTTTACGTTCATTTGTGTACTCGGCATCTAATTTTGAATTATTTTTTATTATTCATCATACTTTATATACTAATTATAATTCTAATATTTAATGAGGAAAATGAAAAGATGTGCAAGTTATTGTCCAATGGTAAAATTGTCCTATCATTTATAGGTTTGTAATTACTAAAATGCTGAATTCATTATCATATTCAATGACTTCTTAATTTTTTATTACGTCCTATATTATAGGATATTTTTTTCTTTTTCAGTCATAAGAGTAAATTATCTGTACTAAAAATATTTCAAAATAGGAAAAAGTCCGTTTCCGTCCTTTAATATACATAAATAATTCATAATAATGCAAAAATTTTAAATTCCCGCTCGACGTTTATTGCGCCGCCTTGCGGTATGTGGTCGAAACAATCCCTTTAAACGAAGCGGCAATGCCGAATTTAGCCGAAAAGTACCGAATAAAGCCGAAGCCACAAAAGTGACGGTAGCGCCGCCCTCGTGACATGTGGCCTAACTAGACCCTTGCCGCATCTAGGTAAAATATCTTTGCTATATCTTTGCTTATAGTGACACATTCGAATAATTTTTTTTTTTCGGTTTGAATAGAAGTATATCAGAGATCTGTGTATCTCTACAGATCAAAAATTTTATAATTTAAGAAGATGTTCAAATTAAAATTTTGTATGCTCTCAATAAGCACTCCTATTAAAAAAAAACACGATACTTTAAGAAATTGATTTTGATAATTTGAAGGGATTTCAAAGAAGTTCAAAGACTATAAGGTATTTTTTTTATCCAAGGAATTTTCAAGATCTTCAAACAATTGCAAGTAATTTCAAAAGATTTCAAAGAATTTTGAATATTTTGACGTATTATAAAATATTTTAAAGAATGTTTAATTGATTTCACTAACTTAATAGGATTTCAGAGGATTTAAAAAATTTCAGTTGATTCTAAAAGATTTAAAATTGATATATTGTGGGAAAATCTTTCAAACAATTTCAGTAGATTCCAAAGAATTTTTTATTTATTTTGATAATTTGAAGGAATTTTAAAAAAAGACTGGGAATATTTTAGGGCACTTGAAAATAATCCAAAGCATTTGAAAGAGATGTCAATAATTTCAATGAATGCCAACAGATTTTAAAGGGTTTGAAATATTTTAGGATATTTTAACAGATTTCACGGAATTTTCAACCGATTTTAGTAATTTAATTGATTCGAAAGGATTTTTTAAGGAATTTTTCAAGATCAGGAATATTTTAGGGTATTTCAAAAGAATCCAAGGTATTTCCAAGAGATTTCAACAATTTGAAGGAATTTCAAAAATATGTAAAGAATTTGGAAACTTTTAGAGGTTTCTTGAAGATTCCAAGGATTTTTCATTTGATTTCTGTGCTTTAATTGATTTCAGAGGATTATGAAATATTCTAGAGTAATTTAAAAGATTCCTTGGAATTTTTGATTTATTTTGATAATTTGAAGGAATTTTAAAAGACTGGGAATATTTGAGGGCATTTGAAAAGAATCCAAAGCATTTGAAAGAGATGTCAATAATTTCAATGAATGCCAACAGATTTTAAAGGGGTAGAAATATTTTAGGATATTTTAACAGACTCCAAAGCATTTCCAAGAGATTTCAATAATTTTGAGGAATTTCAAAAAATGGTAAAGGATTTGAGAACTTTAACAGTATTTTAAAAGATTTCAAGACATTTTCGTAAGCTTTAAAAAGTTTCAAGTGATTTTTAAAGATTCAAAGGATTTCAATAATTTGAAAGAGTTTCAAAGGATTGGAAATAATTTATGGTTCTTTTAAAGATTGCAAGGGATTTTGAAGAGTTAACAAAATTTCAAGGAGTTCTAAAATATTGTGAAGGATTTTTAATATCTTAGGGTATTTTGAAAGATCCTATGAATTTTTGAATTGATTTCAGTAATTTAATGTTACTCATAGGATTTGAATTATTGTATGGTATTTTAGAAGATCTAAAGCATTTTCAAGAGCTTTAAAATGTTTTAATTGATTTCCAAAGGTTTGAAAGGATTTGATAACTTTAACAGTATTTCAAAAGATTCTAGGGAATGTTCAATTGGTTTCAGAGGATTTGAAATATTTTAGAGTATTTAAAAAGATTCTAAAGCATTTTCAAGAGATTTGACAAAATTTGCATGGGGTATTGTATCGAAGAGTTTTCTAAAATTTCGAAAATATAGATCGATTTAATAGGACCTATGTCAGGTTTTAGGGTATATCAAAAGATTTCAAGCAATTTTGAATTTATTTCGGTAACCTAATAGGATTTGAAATGATTTAAAATATTATAAACTATTTTTAAAGACTTTAATGCACTTTCAAGATATTTTTAATTTTTTATGGAATTTTAAAGGCTTTGAATGACTTTAAGAGGAATGAACAAATTTTTCTGAGAGTTCAAAGAATTTGTTTACAACTTTGGAATATATGAAACTATTTCATAGGACTTGCGAGGTTTCAATATATTTTAGAATATTTAAATGAATTTTATGAGATATCCGAAGATTTCAATGATTTTAATGGATTTTAAAAGCTCCCAAGGTATTTTCAAAAATTTTCCAGGATTCAAGAAAGTACTTTAAAATTTCATATAATTTCACGGGATTTTATAATATTTCACTGTACTTTAAGAAATTCATTCACAAGAAGTGAGGGGTTTTTTTAGGTTTTCACAGATTTGTGAAGATATTCAAATATGTTTTGCAATTAATTTTAATTCACCCTGAATTGTTACTCATTCATTCAGAATTATTTTATTATGTCTTTCGAATTTTGTTAATTTACCTGAATTCTTTTGAATTAAATCAATAATTCTATTCTATTCAATGGATATTTTTTTTCAGTTTGTGTTTAATTCGTCTTGAAGTGTTTTAAACTTATTTTGAATTCTTCAACATTCAATACAATTCTTTTGAATTCCCTTGTATTTTTCCAAAATCATTTTAAAATTACTAAAATCAATAACATTTTTTGGAGTTTTAAATTTTTTCCAATTTACTTCCATGTTTTAAATTTTAACTTTAATTCTTTGAAGTTTTATGAATTTTTCGAAATGCTTTCAAATCCAAAAGAACATCAGTCACACTATTGATGCACATATTTACTTTAAGTCACTTTTTGGATTAGAAATGAGTCTTGCTGCAAAAAAACGTCGAATTAAAAATTATTGCTGCGCACTCCCGAGATATTCTCTGGACATCTGCTTTTAGACAACTTCGCATTCAAAATACAATACTTTCGAATAATTTTCAATCCGACGTTTTTTGTAGGGCAATTTCTCTGCTTTTTTCGGTTTGAATAGGTCACTATTCTTAAATAAATTAGGCTGTAGCCGCCCTTAGAATAATAAACTACAAATGCAGGCCTCGGGCTCAAAACACACTATCGACCCTATTTGACACTTTTTTCAAGCGATGACGCTGTTTTCCTACAATTTTGAAAAAAGACACTAAAGACACTATTTTCCAATTGAAAACACGAATTTATCAAACAATATAGATTTTTTAAAGAATAAAAAATTGACAGATTTTCGCAGAAGGAAAAAAAATATATTGTTGGAAAAGTTTTCGTTTAATTTAGCTTTTAATAAGAAAGATACTGTAACGTTTATAAAGGCCTGGAAAGTTCTATCGACAGGATAATTTTCTTCTTATAATAAAAGAATTTAATCATTTTGACGTAAACAACAGATACGATAAAAATGTTCACACAAAAATGTTCATGTATAAAAAAGTTATACTAAAATACATTTTACTTTTTCGTAATAACGTGCATCGTTTACGATAAAAATTAGAAAATTAATTTTTCATGAAAAAAATTCACCGCATCTCTCAATGCATAATAAAATATTAGTGGCGAATGGATTACTATAGAGTATACACAGCAATAATTGCGGAGCAAATAGACAATTTAAAAATTTGTTATCATATTTCTTGAAAACTGAAAGATTGGTAATTACTGCCACTATTCTATGTATCATTCATTTTTTTAAACTTTGTAAAGCTTATATAATAATGAAAATTAATATTATTCGCAGTATTTGTCAATTTGAAATTTATGTGCTCATATACATGTTAAAACGAATAATTCACAATTTATTTTATAAATAACATTTCTTATAATTTATAAAATAAAAAATGTATTACGCCAATATAATTTACAAATAAGTTAAATGTTAAACAAATTTAAGAGCCGATTATAATAAATTGAATTATATTCACAATTTTTTCAAGATGATAACGGTGGCAGAATTTACCTACAAATAAATTATGAGAAATCCATTACTCCTTTAGCTTCAACAGGGAAAAAATATGAAAAGGAGCTCCTTATTGAAGGCTACGTACATCATCCTGTAGTGCCTTCTAATTATTTGTTGCGAATATTTTGTAAAATTAATTAAATATAAATAACATAGAAAAAATAAGTATTTGGTTTATTCTTTTTCAAAAAAAAGTAGTAGGCGCGCGCCTTGGCGCGCGCAAGACTACTAGTAGAGATACAAATCACAACTGTTCGGTTGAAAATTAATCTTTTTTAGTAGACGGTTAATCTTTTTGGTTAAAACTTAGTTTTTAAAAATTGAAAATTAATTTTTTAACTGAAAATTTAACTATTCCATTTTTTCTGAAATATTCTTTTTGTAGAAATTTAACCTTGGTTGAAAATTTAACTATTTAGTTGAAACTTTCTCTTTTTAGTTAAAATTTCATTTCTTTGGTTAAAAATTGAAATATTTTCTTGAAAATTCTTGTTTTTTTTGTTGTTGAAAATTTATTTTTCCAACTAAAAATTGAACTATTCTATTTTTTGTTGAAAATGTATCCGTTTTAGTGGATAATTCATGTATTTTATTGATAATATTTGTCTTTTTTGGTATATAATTCATCTTTTGGATTGATCTTTTTGGATTAAAATAATTCATTTCCTTGGTTAAAAATTTTTTTTTTTATATTTAAAAAGAATTTTTTTACTGAAAATTTAACTATTCCATTTTTTGTCGAAAATTTATTGTTATTGGAGAGAAATTTAATCTTCTTGGTTGAAAAATTAACTAACTTGGTTTGAAAATTTAGTTTGTTATCAAATAATTAACTATATTGTTGCAAATTCGTGTTTTTTTTGTTGTTTAAAATTTATTTTTCTTATTGAAAATTCAACTATTTTATTTTTGGTTGGAAATTTATCTTTTTTAGTTGAAAATTTAGTTCCTTTGTTAAAAAATTAACTATTTTGTTGAAAATTCATTTTTTCTCAGTTAAAAAAAAAAATTTTCAACTGAAAATGTAACTATCCTATTTTTGATTGAAGATTTATCTTTTTCAGATTAATATTAATTTATTTTGTTGAAAATTGAACTATTTTCTTGAAAATTCGTGTTTTGTTTTGTTGAAATTTTATTTTTTCAACCGAAAATTTAACTATTCTATTTTTTGTTGAAAATATATCTTTGTTAGATAAAACTTCACGTATTTTATTGAATATTTGTCTTTTTCTTGTACAATATTCATCTTTTGGATTTATATTTTTGGTTGAAAATGCATTCCCTTTGTTGAAAATTAGTTTTTCAATGTTAAAAAATGATTTTTTTAACTGAAAATTTAACTATTTCATTGAAAATTTATTTTTTTTGGTTAAACATTTATTTTTTTATTGAATAATTAGCTATTTTGTTGAAAATTCATGTTTTTTTCTTGTTCAAAATTTTCTTTTCTTATTGAAAATGTAACTATTCTATTTTTGGTTGAAAATTTTTGTTGTAATTGAAAATTCATTTCCTTGATTTAAAATTCGTTTTTTTTTTAGTTAAAAATTAAATTTTTCAACGAAAAATGAAACTATTCCATTTTTGTTTGAAGATTTATCCTTTTTAGTTTAAAATTAATTTATTTGGTTGAAAATTTAACTATTCTGTCTAAAATGATTGTTTGTTCTGTTAAAAATTAATTTTTTCAACAAAAAATTTAACTATTCTATTTTTTGTTGAAAATTCACGTATTTTATTGAATATTTGTCTTTTTTTGTACAAATTTCATCTTTTGTATTGATATTTTTTGTTGAAAATGCATTTCCTTCGTTAAAAATTAGTTTTTCTATATTGAAAAATAATTTTAACTGAAAATTTTAAATTAAAAAAAAAAATTTTTTTAATTTAAGTATTCCATTTTTTCTCGAAAATGTTTTGTTGTTTGATAGAAATTTAATCTTCTTGGTTGAAAATTCATCTGTTTGGTTGAAAACTATTTCGTTAAAAATTTATTCTATTTGGTTAAAATTTCTTTTTATTGAATAATTAACTATTTTGTTGAAAATTCGTTTTTTTTAGTTACAAATTTAATTTTTCAACGTAAAATATAACTATTTCATTTTTGCTTGATGATTTATCTTTTTTAGTTTAAAATTCATGAAAATTTACTTGTTTTGTGGAAAATTATTTTCTTTGTCGATTTATTTTTTTAACTGAAAATTGAACTATTCTATTTTTTGTTAAAAATTGGTCTGTTTTGGTAGAAAATTCATCCTCTGTGTTAAAAATTTAACTATTTTTTTTTTAAATTCCTTTTTTCTTGATTGAAAATTAATGTTTTCAACTGAACATTTATTTCTTCCCTTTCTAGTTCAAAATTTATTTTTCTGAGTTGAAAACTCAAGTATTTGGTTGAAAATTCATGTATTTTACGTATGGCTTACATAATTTGTGGATGACCCCTTATAAAATTCTGTATGATTATTGTCACTAGAAATGTTTAAACTAAATTTAGAAACAAATTGGTTTTACATTAACATTATTGGTCTTATAGGTCTAAGGTTGTTTTTATACTCAAAGAAAAATTGAGAACGGTCAGGGCAAATAAAAAATTAGTCACGGAAAAGTCATGGAATTTTGAAATTGAAATTTTTTAGCAGCACCAAAAAAAAAAAGTAATTTTAATATCCAATTTCAGTGTGAGAAGATCTGTTGTCGAATGGATAGAAATAATAAAAAAGACAGACGCCTCGACGGAATTAACGAACAAGATTCTACAAATTTCTCGGTTTCTTCCGGATCCGATGAAAGTTCAAGAGTTCCTTCAGAAATTCAGCGCTCACATGAAAAAGGACCCAGCTCTGCTGCAAGGTTTGGAAACGATAGTCCAACCCAATGTTTCCTGCAAGGAATGCGCTGAAACGACTAGTGCAGTTTTGAAAAAGTTGGGTCAGCCCGTTATGACAAATTTGTACTATAATACGATTAAAATGCTTTTGGAGAGGGTCAGCTCTGTTATGATTGACGAGGAAGCAATTAGGGTAAGAATTGAAAACAATTTCAAGAAATATTACATTAATTCTAGTAAAACTGGAATTTGTATTTTTTTTCTAGAATATTACTTTTTAAAAAGCTTTTCCAAGTAAAAAATTACTTTTTAAAATTTGTTAAAAGTACTAAATTTTTTTTTTTTTAAATTTAATATTATTCCAAGTACAAAATTACTTTTTTATTTAAACTTCTTCCAAGTACAAAAATACTTTTTTATTTAAACTTCTTCCAAGTACAAAATTACTTTTTTATTTAAAATGTTTCGAAGTACAATTTTTTTTAACCTGATCCAAGTAAAAAATTACTTTTTGTAAACCGTTTATAGAATTTGTATTTTTTTGTTTTTAGGTTTTAATTCAATACGTCCTGGACTGCTTGAAAGGCGGAAACGTGATAGAAGAAGTCGGCTTAAATCCGAATAACGCGGGAGAAAAAGGCCTCAGGTTACTCGTGGTAAGTTGATTTATATTTTGTTTGGTTAATTATATAATTATATAACTATTAGTGAGTATAATAATATTAGCAGGATTCTTTGGATTGCTTTCATTGTAGAATTAGTTCCTGTTTATTTTGTAAAACTACTTTTAAACTTTATTTTCACTTATTGAAATATTTTATTTTTATTTGGTACTTGGATTAGTTACAAAAGTAATTTTGTAACGGGTACAAGCACGATAGTAGTTCTGAACCTGCTCCAAGTACAAAAAATACTTTTTTAAACATGTATTAAGTATAAAATTACTCTTTTTGAAACCGGCTTCAAACACAAAATTAATTTAAACGAAACTTTTCCAAGTGCAAAATTGCATTTTTTTACCTGTTCCAAGTACAAAATCGCTTTTAAAATCCTGTTTATTTTTTCAAATTCCTGTTTCAAACACAAAATTATTTTGGTGAAACCTGTTTCAAGTACCAAATTACGTGTTCATGTTCCAAGTACAAAGTGACTTGTTTAAAACCCTGTTCCAAGTAGAATATTACTCTTTTCAAACCTGTTCCAAGTGCAAAATTGCTTGTTCTAATATCTGATTCAAGTACAAAATTTCATTTTTTAACCTGTTCCAAGTACAAAATCACTTTTAAAAACCTGTTTCTAACACAAAATTACTTTTGTAAAACATGTTTCAAGTACAAAATTATTTATTAAAAAAAAAAATTGTTCCAAGTACAATATTACTTTCTAAAAAACTGTTTAAGTACTAAATCACTTTTCTAAACCTGTTCCAAGTACAAAATTACTCTCTTTTAAACCGGCTTCAAACCCAAAATTAATTTAAATAAAAAATATTCCAAGTACAAAATTACTTTTTTAAAAACAGGTTCCAAGTAGAAAATTACTTTTTAAAACCTGTTGCAGATACAATTACTTTTTATAAAACATGCTCCAAGTACAAAATGACTTTTTACACTTTTTAACGTGTTCCAAGTACAAAATCACTTCTAAAAGCCTGTTCCAAACACAAAATTACTTTTGTAAAACATTTTTTAAGTACCAAATTACATATTTTTAAACAAATTTGTTCCCAATACAATATTACTTTCTAAAGAACTGTTCCAAGTACAAAATTACTCTTTTTAACCCGGTTTCAAACACAAACTTAATTTAAATAAAACTATTCCAAGTACGAAATTACTTTAAGCAAAAAAACATGTTCCAAGTACAAAATTACTTCTTTTAAAAATGTTCCAAGTTCTAAATGACTTTTGTTTAAAATCCTGTTCCAAGTACAAAATTGCATTTTTAACCTGTTCCAAGTACAAAATCACTTTTATAAACCTGTTACAAGTACAAAAGTTTTTTTTAACCGGTTTCAAACCCAAAATTAATTTAAATAAAAACTATTCCAAGTACAAAATTACTTTTTTGAAACCTGTTGCAGATACAGAATTGCTTTTTTAAAAACATGTTCCAAGTACAAAATGACTTCTTACACCTTTTAACCTGTTCCAAGTACAAAGTCACTTTTAAAAACCTGTTCCAAACACAAAATTACTTTTGTAAAACATGTTTTAAGTACCAAATTACGTATTTTTAAACAAATTTGTTCCTAGTACAATATTACTTTCTAAAGAACTGTTCCAAGTACAAAATAACTGTTTTAAACCTGTTCCAAGTACAGAATTACATTTTTTAACACGGTTTCAAACACAAACCTAATTTAAATAAAACTATTCCAAGTACGAAATTACTTTAAACAAAAAACATGTTCCAAGTAGAAAATTATTATTTTTTTAACATGTTCCAAGTACAAAATTAATTTTTTTTTAACATGTTACAAGTACAAAATGGCTTTTGTTTAAAATCCTGTTCCAAGTAGAATATTACTCTATTCAAATCTGCTCCTAGTACAAAACTGCTTATTTTAAAACTTGTTTTAAGTACAAAATTACATTTTTTAACCTTTTCCTATTGCAAAATGACTTTTAAAAACTTGTTCCAAACACAAAATTACTTTTGTTTAAAATCCTGTTCCAAGTAGAATATTTCTCTTTTTAAACCTGTTCCAAATACAAAATTACTCTTTTTAAACCTGTTCCAAGTACATAATTGCTTGTTTTAAAACCTGTTTTAAGTAGAAAATTACATTTTTTCAACCTGTTTCAAGTACAAAATCACTTTTAAAAACTTGTTTCAAACACGAAATTACTTTTTTTTAAACATGCTTCAAGTATCATATTATATATTTTTTTTAAATTTGTTCCTAATACAATATTACTTTCTAACAAACTGTTCCAGGTACAAAATCACTTCTTTTAAACCTCTTCCAAATACAAATTACTTTTTCAAAACCTGTTCAAGTAGAATTTTTGTTTGTCTGTTTTAAACCCTGTTCCAAGTACAAAATTACTTTTTAAAACCTGTTCTAAGTACAAAATTACTTTTGTAGTCGGTTTCAAGTACAAAATTAATTCAAATAAAACTATTCCAAGTACGAAATTACTTTAAACAAAAAACATGTTCCAAGTACAAAATTACTTTTTTTAAGCATGTTCAAAGTACAAAATTAGTTTTTTTTTTAACATGTCCTAAAAACAAAATGACTTTTGCTTAAAATCATGTTCCAAGTTGGCTATTACTCTATTCAAATGTTCCAAGTACAAAAATACTTTTTTTTTTAAACATGTTCCAATTGCAAAATTACTTTTGTTTAAAATCCTGTTCCAAGTAGAATATTACTCTTTTTAAACCTGTTCCAAGTACATAATTGCTTGTTTTAAAACCTGTTTTAAGTACAAAAATTACATTTTTTCAACCTGTTTCAAGTATAAAATCACTTTTAAAAACCTTTTCCAAATAAAAATTACTTTTTCAAAACCTGTTCAAGTAGAAATTTTTGTTGTTTGTTTTAAAACCTGTTCCAAGTACAAAATTACTTGTTAAAACCTGTTCTAAGTACAAAATTACTCTTTTAGTCGGTTTAAAGTACAAAATTACTTTTTTAGTCGGTTTCAAGTACAAAATTGATTCAAAGAAAAATTTTCCAAGTACCAAATTTATTTGCAAAAACCTGCTTCAAGTAAAAAATTACTTTTTTTTTAACATGTAAGTTCCAAGTAAAAAATTCCTTTTTTAAAAACCTGTTTCAAGTAGAAAGTTACTTTTTTTATTCTGTTCCAGGTATAAAGTTACTTTTTTCTGAAAATTTGTGTCAAGTAATGAATTAATTTTAAAAACTAATCCTGTTCAAGTAGCACATTACTTTTTTAAAACCTGTTCCAAGTATAAAATCACTTTTAAATCCTGTTCCAAAAACATTACTTTTTTTAAAACCTGTTCCAATTGTAACATTGATTTTACAGCACATGCTGTAAGTACAAACTTACTTTTAAAAAATGAAACGTCTCCTAAGTACAAAATTCCTTTTTTTTTAAAATCAATTCCAAATACAAAACTACTTTTTTTTATAGATCTTCCAAGTAAAAAATTATTATTTTTTTAATACATGTTCCGAGCACAAAATTAGTTTTTAAAATCGGTTTCAAGTACGAGATAACTCCTTTTTTTTCTTTAAAAGTGCTCCAAGTACAAAATACTTTTTTGAAATACATCTTCCAAGTAGAAAATTACTATTTATACGTCTTGCAAGCACAAAATTACTCTCTATTCGCCTTCCAAGTACAAAATTACTTTTTTTATACATCTTTCAAGTACAAAATTACTTTTTCAACACCTGATCCAAGTACAAAATTAATTATTTTTTAAAAACCTGTTTCAAGTATAAAATTACTTTTTTATGCATGCACCAAGTACGAAATTACGTTTCTATCCGGTGTAAAGTACAAAATTACTTTTTTTAAACATATACTTCACAAGTAAAAAATTGATTTTTTTTAAACCTGTTCCAAGTAGAATATTACTTTATTTTAAACATTTTACTCGTACAACACTTTTAAAACCCTGTTCCAAAGACAAAATTACTTTTCTTTAAACCCGTTCCAAGTGCAACATTAATTTTACAACAGCTGCTCTAAGTATAAAGTTACTTTAATAAAAGAAAACCTGTCCTAAGTACAAAATTCCTCTTTCTTTTTAAAACCTGTGCCAAGTACAAAATTACTTTTTCAACCTATTTCAAGCACAAAGTTAATTTTAAACAAAAATGTTCCAAGTGCAAAATTATTTTAAAAAATCTGCTTCAAGTACAAAATTCCTTTTTTTTTAAACATGTAAATTCTAAGTACAAAATTCTTCCTTTTTTTAAACCTGTTTCAAGTAGAAAATTACTTTTTAAAAACATGCTCTAAGTACAAACTTACTTAAAAAAAAAGAAAACATTCGAAGTACAAAATTACTTTTAAGAACCCTGTTCCGAATACAATATTACTTTATAAAAACCTATTCAAAGTACAAAATTACTTTTTTTTATCTGTTCTAAATAGAAAATTACCTTTGTTTTACCTGTTCCAAATACAAAACCAAGGTTCTAATATTGGATTTTATTAATTTTATTTTTAACAAGTATTTTTCTAATTTTTCAGATGCTTTCCTTCGCCTTTGGTCCACATTTCATGCACAACGATATCCTAATGCAACTCGTTCAGTTCCTGGATCTCGAGGACGAGATGGTCGCACCCCTAGTGCTTTCGATATTCACTTTCCTCGGAAAGTACCGACCCCTCTGCGACGTTTCACCAGAAATTATGAATCTGATGGCGCCAATCTGCAAGAATTTTGCAGAAACCGGCACTCCAAAGCAAGCGAAACAAGCCATCAGATGTTTATTTGTCAACATGCCGAATATTCATGACACCATCTTCCCTGAAATCATCGAGAGAATCAAGAATACCCTCACGCCTTCCTCTGAGTATTATCGAACTTCGATCGTCACTCTCGGGCACATTGCCTATAATCTGCCAGAAAAGTATCAAGGGCAAATCAAGAGCCTGGTTTCCAGAAAGGTAATTTATCATTTTTATTTGGAATTTTAAGACCTTTTCAGGATTGCTACAGGGCAAGGAAATTCCAGCCCTCGGGCTCACCACAGTGTTTGACTTTTTTTTCAGCTATGACACTATTTTCCTACTATTTCGAAAAAAATGACACTAAAGACACTGAATTTTCAACACAGAAGATTAATTTAATACCAAAAAAGATGAATTTTCAACAAAATATGTACATTTCTGAAGAAATAGTTGTTTTTTTCAAACCAAACGATTAGTTTTCTACCAGAAAAGACGAATTTTCAACAAAATAGAGGAATTTTCAACTAAAAATGATCAATTTTCAACCAAAAATGGAAGTAAAATTTTTAGTGAAAGAAATTTACGTTTTACAAAAAAAAGGAAGTATCAACAAAATAGTTATATCTTCAACCAAACATAAATTTTTAACCAGCCAAGTATTTGAATTTTCAAAAAAAAGAAAGAATTATCAACCAAAAAGGTAGTAGTTGAGTTTTCAACTAAAAACGTACTTTTTTAAACGTAATTTTTAAACAAAAATGGAATAGTTAAATTTTCAGTTAAGTAAATTAATTTTCAGCAAAAAAAAAAAATAATTTTCAACAAAATAGTTCATCTTTGAAACAAAATAGTTCAACTTTTAACCAAGTAGTTGAATTTTTAACCAAAAAAGAAGAGTTCTCAACGAAAAATGTAATAGTTGAATTTTCAACAAAAATAATAAATTTTCAGCAAAAAATCGAGTTGTTACATTTACAGTTAACCGATTAATTTTCAACAACAAAAAAACAAGTTTCAACAAAATAATTCAAGTTTCAATCAAGTAGTTGAATTTTCATCCAAGAAGATTAATTTTTTACCCAAAAGACGTATTGTCAACAAAATAGTTGAATTTCTAAACAAACAGTGATCAATTTTTAACCAAAAATAGAATAGATACATTTTTATTAAAAAAAAATTAATTTTCGATTCTAAAAAAAAAACTAATTTTCTACAAAAAGTTGAATTTTCTAGCGAAAAAGACGAATTTTTAAGAAAGTAGTTAAACTTTCAACCAAGGAGTTGAATGATCCATCTAAAAAAATGACTGCTGAATTTAACTTAAAAAGACGAATTTTCAACAAAATACATAAATTTTCAACCAAGTGAATTAATTTTCTACCAACATACAAATTAATAAAAAAATAATTGATTATTCAACCAAGTAGTTGAAATTTAATCTAAAAAATATCATTTTTAACAAAAAATGGAAAAGTTAATTTCTTATTTTAAAAAAAAAATTTGAATAATAAAAAAAAAGAATTTTCTCAAAAAAGTTGGATTTTCCACCAAAAAGACGAATTTTCAACAAATTGTATACATTTTCAACCAAAAATGGTCATCCAAGGTGTTGAATTTTCAACCGAAAAAGAGATGAATTTGATTTAAACCAAGAAATACGAATTTTTATGAAAATACTTGAGTCCTCAACTGAAACAGATGAATTTTCACCCAAACAATTGTATTTTTGACCATAAAATTGATTTTCTACCAAAAAGATAAAATTTCAGCTAAATAATAAATTTTCAACTAAATAGTTAAATTTTCAACTAAGAGCATTAATTTTTTACCAACAAGTACGAATTTAAAAAAATGCAACTGATTGAAAATTAATCTTCTTTAGTTGAGAATTCAACTCTTTTGTTGAAAACTTGTCGTTTTTGGTCCAATTCGACTGTTTTGATTTAAAATTAAAATCTTTTTTTTGGTCGAAAATTGAATCAGTTGGGTGAAAGTTGAACTGCTTTTTTTTTTTTAAATTATTTTTCTGGTTGAAGGTTCATCTATTTGGTTGAAATTTTTTTTTTTTTTTTTGTTAAAAATTAATTTTTTCAATTGAAAATGAAAATTGGTCAGGGATTTCTATTTCTTTTTTTTTTCCAAGTTGCTCCCTCCTGACAATTATATTTTTAGTTCAAAATGTTCATTATTTGGTTGAAAATTCAACAATTTTGTTAAGAAGTCATCCTTTTTTATTAAAAATTCAACTGTTTTGTTCGGAATTAACTTTTTGTTGCAAATTAATATGTTAGTTTGTAAACTCAATTATTTTTTTGAAAATTCGTCTTTTTGGTTTAAAAATTCATCCCTTTTAGTAGAAAATTCGTCTTTTTGGGTTGAAAATTCAACAATATATCATTGGTTGAAAATTTTTCTCTTCGATTAAAAATTCATTTTCTTTGGTTTTAAATTAATTTTTCAAACTGAAAATATAACTTTTCCATTTTTGGTTGAAAATTCTCAGGGAAAATGCAAAATTTGTTAGGGATTTCTATTTCCTTTTTTTCGTAGTTGCTTCCTCCTGATGCTTATATTTTTAGTTTATGATTTGGTAGAAAATTCAACTTTTTGTTCAAAATTCAAGTATTTTGTTAAAAAATAATCTTTTTGGTTGAAAATTTAACTGTCTTCTAAACAATTTAATTATTTGATTGACAATTTAACACTTTTTTTGAAGTCATCTTTTTTGGTTGAAAATTCCTCTTTTTGGGTGGAAAATTTAACCATTTTTTTGTAGAAAATTAACTTTTTGTTGGAAATTCATATTTTGGTGTTGAAAATGCAAGTAAAACTTTTCTTGATTCACAATTCAACTATTTTTTTCAAATTTGTATTTTTTGGCTCTTAAAAAAAAAATTATTTGTTTGGTTGAAGGTTCATCTCCTTGGTTGAAAACTCGTTTTTTTTTGGGTTAAAAATTAATTTTTTTCAACTGAAAATGAAAAATTGGTTAGGGATTTCTATTTCTTTTTTTTACAATTATATGTTTAGGTAAAGATGTTTCATATTTGGTTGAAAATCTAACAATTTTGTTAAAAAATCATCCTTTTGGGTTAAAAATACAATAAAAATGAATATGTTGTCGTAAATTCAATTATTATTTTGAAAATTCATCTGTTTTAGTAGAAATTTCCTCTTTTTGGTTGAAAATTCTACTAATACAGTATTTGTTGAAAAATTTTCTTTTCGATTAAAAATTCGTTTTCTTGGGTTTTAAATTAATTTTTCAAACTGAAAATATAACTTTTCCATTCTTGGTTGAAAATTGTCAGGGAAAATGCAAAATTTGTTAGGGATTTCTATTTCCTTTTTTTCGGAGTTGCTTCCTCCTGATGTTTATATTTTTAGTTTATGATTTGGTAGAATATTCAACTTTTTGTTCAAAATTCAAGTATTTTGTTAAAAAATCATCTTTTTTGGTTGAAAATTCGTCTTTTTGGGTTGAAAATTCGACCATTTTTTGTTAGAAAATTACCTTTTTGTTGGAAATTCATATTTTGGGGTTTTAAATGCAACTACAACTTTTCTTGATTCACAATCCAACTATTTTTTTTTATTTTGATTTTTTGGTTGCTAAAAAAAACTTTTTGGTTAGAGGTTCATGTCCTTGGTTGAAAATTATTATTTTTTTGTTTAAATTAATTTTTTTTTAACTGAAAATGAAAAATTGGCCAGAGATTTTTATTTATTTTCTTAAGATTATATCTTTAGTTAAAGATGTTTCATATTTGGTTGAAAATCCTACAATTTTGTTAAAAAATCATCCTTTTGTCTTAAAAATACAATAAAAATTAATATGTTGGTGTCGTAAATTCAATTATTATTTTGAAAATTCGTCTTTTTGGTTGAAAATTCTTTTTTTTTTTAATCATAGTTGAAAATTTATCTCTTTGGTTGAAATTTGAACTATTTTGTTGTAAATTGATCTTTTTAATTAAAAATTGAACTATTTGGGCAATAGTTGAACTACGTTATTAAAAAGTTATGTTTTTGGTTGAAAGTTCATCCCTTTATTTGAAAATTTAACTATTTTGTGGAAAATTTTTACAGAAAATGCGATATTTTATTCTATATTAATAGCAGTCTGCAAAGCAGACCTGAGTCATTATCATCTACCGGGAGGTACTTAAAGAAAAATACCAGTCTAGGCTTAAAACTAAGTTTTAAAACTACAAAAGAGAAGATCATGTCCTTATATTCTAAAACTAATTCTATGATTAGAAGGAAGACTCTTGGTTCCTATCATTTTCTTTGTGGGTGTTCCCTTCGTGAATGAAGGAATCATCTTGGCAATGTCAAAGTTGTGGTTAGTGTCGGGGATCTTGAAGGTTGGTTGTCGAATTTGGTCTTTACATTTAGAGCTTGTCTTGGGAGCTGATGTAGATAGCCAGCCTTTGTACAAGCGACGTCTTTGTCTACAAAGATGATGTCTTGCTCGTCGTCTTAGCTGATTGTCTGACTTGCAGACTGATAGCCAGTTACGAGATACCTGAGCAGCATTCAAAAGTGACTTGCTGTCCAGGTGTCGTAGTATCAACTGACCAATTTCTAAGGGAAGATCACTGATGATGTCAGTTTTGTTCTGGCTAACGCCGAAGAAGCTCATCAGTTTCCTAAAGTATTCCATGCTTGCAGTAGGAGCGAACAGTTGGAAGTGAGTGGTGAGTCTGGACCCAGAGAGCTTTTATACACCCGGCTCAGCGGGGTGCCGTACTCTGATTGGTCGGTTTCTGGAGGTTGAAGAGCACCCTGCTGGGCAGGGTGTATAAAAGTTCTCTGGGTCCACACTCACCACTCACTTCCGACTGTCCGCACCTACTGCAAACATGGAATTCTTTAGTGAAATGTGTGATAGCCAGAACAAAACTGACATCATCAGTGATCTTCCTTTAGAAGTTAGCCAGCTGATTCTTCGACACCTGGACAGCGAGTCACTTTTGAATGCTGCTCGGGTATCTCGTAACTGGCTATCAATTTGCCAGTCAGATAATCAGCTGAGACGACGAGCAAGAGATCATCTTTGTAGACAAAGACGTCGCTTGTACAAAAGCTGGGGAACTACTTCAGCTGTAAAGACAAGCTTCAAAACTAAACCTAAATACCAAGTTCGGCAACCGTTCTTCAAGATCCCGGACACTAACCACAACATTAACATCGACAAGATGCTTCCTTCATTCCAGACGAGAACAACCATAAGTAAAATGATACGAACCAAGTCTTCCTTCGAATCATAGAATTAGTCTTAGAGTATAAGGACACGAGCTTCTCTTTTGTAGTTTAAATCTTAGTTTTAAGTCTAGACTGGTATTTTTCTTTAAGTACCTCCCGGTAGGTGATAATGACTCAGGTCTGCTTTGCAGACTGCTATTAATATATAATTAAATATTGCATTTTCTGTAAAACATTTGAGTTTTCAACTCGAAAATATAAATTTGGCACAAAATAGTTAAATTTTCAAATAAAGGGATGAAATTTCAACCAAAAACATAACTTTTTAAGAAAGTAGTTCAATTTTCAATTCAAAAGATCAATTTACAACAAAATAGTTCAAATTTGAATCTTTAACCAAAAAATGAATTTACAACAAATTTGTTAATGTTTTAGCTAAGTAGATGAATTTTCAACCCAAAAACACGAATTCTCAACAAAAAATGTGATAGTTGATATTAAAATTTTTTTTTTTTATTTTAAATTGAAAACAGTCGAATTCAACCAAAAAAGACGAATTTTCAACAAAATTGTTGAATCCTCAACAAAAATGAAGAATTTTCAACAAACAAAATTAATCTTTTTACTGAATTGTCAACAAAATAGTTGAATTTTCTTTAAAAAAAGTTCATGTTCAACCAAAAAGACGAAATTTCTACTAAAACAGCTGAATTTTCAAATCACAAAGACGAATTAAAAAAAATTTAATTTACGACACCAACATATTAATTTTTATTATATTTTTAAGCCAAAAGGATGGCTTTTTAACAAAATTGTCGAATTTTCAACCAAATAATGAACATTTTGAACTAAAAATATAATTGTCCGGATGGAGCAACTTAAAAAAAAAGAAATAGAAATCACGGACCAATTTTCATTTTTAGTTCAAAAAATTAATTTCTTAACCAAAAAAAAACAACGAATTTTCAACCAAGGAGATGAACCTTCAACTAAACAATTTTTTTAAGAACCAAAAAATACAAATTTCAAAAAAATACTTGAGTTGTGAATCAAGGAAAGTTGTAGTTGCATTTTCAACACCAAAATATGAATTTCCAACAAAAAGTTAATTTTCTACAAAAAAATGGTCGAATTTTCAACCCAAAAAGACGAATTTTCAACCAAAAAGATGACTTTTAAAAAAGTGTTAAATTGTCAATCAAATAATTAAATTCTTTAGAAAACAGTTAAATTTGCAACCAAAAAAGATGATTTTTCAACAAAATACTTGAAATTTGAACAAAAAGTTGAATTTTCTGCCAAATCATAAACTAAAAATATAAGCATCAGGAGGAAGCAACTCCGAAAAAAAGGAAATAGAAATCCCTAACAAAGTTTGCATCTTCCCTGACAATTTTCAACAAAAAATGGAAAAGTTATATTTTCAGTTTGAAAAAATTAATTTAAAACCCAAGAAAACGAATTTTTAATCGAAGAGAAAAATTTTCAACAAATAATGTATTGGTGGATATTTCAACCAAAAAAAGATAATAATTTTATATCAGAAACAGTTAAATTGAACCAAAAATGACGAATTTTCAAAAAAAGAGTTGAATCAACAAGCCAAGAAGATTAATTTTCAACCAAAAATTGTTGAATTTTCAACCCAAAAAGACGAATTTTCTACTAAAAGGGATGAATTTTTAAACCAAAAAGACGAATTTTCAAAAAAATAATTGAGTTTACAAACTAACATATTAATTTTCAACAAAAAGTTAATTCCGATCAAAATAGTTGAATTTTTAATAAAAAAGGATGACTTCTTAACAAAATTGTTGAATTTTCAATCAAATAATGAACATTTTGAACTAAAAATATAATTGTCAGGAGAGAGCAACTTGAAAAAAAAAGAAATCCCTGACCAATTTTCATTTTCAGTTGAAAAAATTAATTTTTACCAAAAAAAAACGAATTTTCAACCAAGGAGATGAACCATCAACCAGAAAAATATTTTTTTTAAAAGAAAGTAGTTCAACTTTCACCCAAGTAATTCAATTTTTAACCAAAAAAATATTTTAATTTTAAATCAAAACAGTCGAATTGGACCAAAAAGGACAAGTTTTCAACAAAAGAGTTGAATTCTCAACCAAAGAAGATTAATTTTCAATCAGTTGCATTTTTTTAATTCGTACTTGTTGATAAAAAATTAATCCTCTTAGTTGAAAATTTAACTATTTGGTTGAAAATTTATGTATTTAGCTGAAATTTCATCTTTTTGGTAGAAAATCAATTTTTTTAGTCAAAATAACAATTTTTTGGGTGAAAATTAATCTGTTTTAGTTGAGGACTCAAGTATTTTCATAAAAATCCGTCTTTCTTGGTTTAAATCAAATTCATCTTTTTTTAAATTGAAAATTCAACTCCTTGGCTGACAGTTGAACTACTTTCTTAAAAATGTACCTTTTTTGGTTGGAAATTTATGTATTTTTGTTGAAAATTCGTCTTTTTGGTGCAAAATCCATCTTTTTTGTAGAAAATTCTTTTTTTTTATTATTCAAAATTATAGTTTTTAAATAAGAATTTAATTTGTCCATTTTTGGTTAAAAATGATCTTTTTTAGATTAAAATGTAACTGTTTGGTTGAATAATCAATTATTTTTTTATTAATTTGTATGTTGGTAGAAAATTAATCCACTTGGTTGATAATTTATGTATTTTGTTGAAAATTCGTCTTTTTAAGTGAAATTCAGCATTCATCTTTTTAGATGAATAATTCAACCACCTGGTTGAAAGTTTAACTACTTTCTTAAAAATTCATCTTTTTGGATAAAAAATTCAACTTTTTTGTAGAAAATTAGTTTTTTTTAGAATATAAAATTAATTTTTTTTTAAAATAAAAATGTAACTATTGTATTTTTGGTTAAAAATTGATCATTCTTTGTTTAGAAATTCAACTATTTTGTTGAAAATTCGTCTTTTGGGTAAAAAATTAATCTTCTTGGATGAAAATTAAACTGCTTGATTGAAACTTGAATTATTTTTTGAAACTTTTTTTTTTATTTTATGTGAAAATTAACTGGTTAACTGTAAATGTAACTACTCGATTTTCTGCTGAAAATTTATTATTTTCTTTGAAAATTTATTATTTTCTTTGAAAATTCAACTATTAAATTTTTCGTTGAGAACTCTTCTTTTTTGGTTAAAAATTCAACTACTTGGTTAAAAGTTGAACTATTTTGTTTAAAATTATTTTTTTATGACTGAAAATTAATTTTCTTAACTGAAATTTTAAATATTCCATTTTTGGTTAAAAATTTATCATTTTTAGATGAAAACTCAATTATTTGGTTGAAACTTCGTGTATTTTGTTGAAAATCCGTCTTTTCTGGTAAAATGTTAATCTTCTTTTTTGA
Source organism: Andricus curvator (assembly GCA_932195095.1). Classification (NCBI taxonomy): domain Eukaryota; kingdom Metazoa; phylum Arthropoda; class Insecta; order Hymenoptera; family Cynipidae; genus Andricus; species Andricus curvator. Next base: position 69,355 of record CAKNYM010051043.1, read on the forward strand.
AAATTCAACTATTTGGTTGAAAGTTGAATAACTTTGTTCAAAATTAATTTTATTACTTAAAGATTTATCTGTTTTGTTAAAAATTTATTTATTTAGTTGAAAACTCGTGTATTTTTGTTGAAAATTTATTTTTTTAACCGAAAATTTAACTATACACTTTTTTGGTTGAAAATGTATCATTTTTACTTGAAATTAATCTGTTTGGTTGAAAATTGTAGTAATATCAAGTTAGTTACAATATAATAAACCCCCATAAGTGAAAAAATGGGTTTTGCAAGTTTTTGGCTATAATTATGATTTTTTTAACGGTTTTTTAAATGCAAATAGTTTCTGATACATAAATTGTTTAAACAGTTTATTATTGTTTTTAGCCATTTTCTCTTAGAATGGAGATAGAAAGTCGCAAAATTAATCATTTTAATTATTAATTTAATTTATAGAATTGATAATTAATTTTAATAATGTTTTAAAATCTGTTTAAATATTTTAAGAATCTCAAAACATTTATATTACGATCCAAATTTTTCTTAAAACCTTTCAAAATAAAAAAAAAATCTTTAAAGTCTTTCACATTATTTTTCGAAATTTTAGGAAATGATTTAAAATTTGTTGCAATCTTTTTCAATTTTCTCTTAAAATTTATTTTACAAAATGAAAAATGATTAAATATTTTCCTAGTACTTTTAAGAGTAGTATTTTTTTTTTTAGTATTTTTTATTCTTAATAATATTATATTTGAGTAATGCTAGAAATTGCGTTTTTTCTGAAATTTTCAACTTTTTGTTCACTTTTCACTTGGAGTGAGTTAATATTTAATTTAATAGAGCAAAAATAATTGTTTAAACAAATTATTATTGTCTATAGCTATCTTCTTCTATATTAAACTAGATAGTTGCGGTTTTTTTCTGATTTTTTAAAACTTTTTACCATTTTTTAATTAGAGTGAAGTAATAATTAATTAAAGTTGACAAAAATAATTTAAAAAAAAAAATCATTTTTATTACCATCCCAATTTTTCTTAAAATAATTCAAAATTAAAAAAAAAATTTTTAAATCTTCCAGATTATTTTTCGAAATTTTAGGAAATGATTTAAAATTTGTTGCAATCTTTTTCAATTTTCTCTTGAAATTTATTTTACAAAATGAAAAATCATTAAAAATTTCCCTAGTATTTTTAAGAGTAGTATTTTTATTTATTTTTTTAGTATTTTTTATTGTTAATAATATTATATTTGAGTAATGCTAGAAATTGCGTTTTTTTCTGAAATTTTGAACTTTTTTCCATTTTTCAATTAGAGTGAAGTAATAATTAATTAAAGTTAACACAAATAATGGTTTAAACAATTTATTATTATTGTTAATAATATTCTCTTTGCTTAGTGGTGGAAAGTTGCGGTTTTTTTTTTTAATTTTAAACTATTTGCCCTCTTTTCACTTAGTGAGGTAATAATTAATGCAAGTTAATAAGAATTCTTGTTTAAACAGTTTATTATTGTTTATAACTATTTTCTCTTAAATATGTGCTAGAAAGTTGCTGTTTCTTCTGAAATGTTTAACTCTGCTTTGCCTTTTAGTTATGGACAAATGATAAATAAACATTAGAGAGAAACATATTTTAAACGATCTCTTTCTTTTTCGTGAATATATTTTACTGGAGGGGGTTTGATAGCAAAATATGTTCAATTCCAAATTTTTCTTTAACGCTTTGCAATAAACTTCTTGTTTAAATAATTATTTTTGCTAAATTGAAATAACTATTATTAACTCACCCTATGTAAAAAGTCAACGGCGATACCACTCTGGAAACACCAGTTCTCGTAAGATCACTGAAGTTAAGCATTGTTGGGCGCGGTTAGTACTTGGATTGGTGACCGTTCAGGAAATACTGCGTTGCTGTTGGCCCGTCGTGGGTGTGGTGGGCCCACATTGGTAGTAAATATCCACCTAGAAACACTACCCGAATCGGGTAGTGAGGCAATGAACTTTCGAGTTCAAACTGCTAATCAATTTTTTTTTTTTTATGTAAAAAGTAGACAAGCAGTTGTAAATTTCAGAAAAACCGCAATTTCTAGAATTATTCAAAGATAATATTATGAACAGTAATAATAAATTGTTCAAACAATTATGTTTGTTAACTTTAATTAATTATTTAACTCACTCCAAGTGAAAAGTGAACAAAAAGTTGAAAATTTCAGAAAAAACTGCAATTTTCTAGCATTATTCTAAGAGAATATTATTAACAATAATATTAAATTGTTTAAACAATTCATTAAAACATATGATCATCAGTATAATGTAGTATTTCATGTATTAGAAACAAGTTGCATTTAAAAAAACGCAAAAAATCGTAATTACACAATGTGTTATTCTAAAATCTTTTACCATCAGAATTTTCCATTTAGGTCTTTATTTTTATGGGTACATTTTAAATTAAAAGAATTTTAAAATGCAGTTTTGAAGACTTAAACAATAAAATATAAAGAGCGTTTAAAATTGCAATATGTTGAAAAAAAATTAGTGATTTTTAAAATTGAACTGTAGTTCAAGTATGTGAAATTAAACAATAATGTATTGATTTTACAGGACGATTCTAAATCAAACAAAGTTAATTAATTAAACAAATTTAAACGCCTGATTGAAACTTTTTAAACTAGGTTCAGTTTTAAAATAATTTAAAATTAATAGATTCAGAATTAAACGGTTTTATTACATTTTAAATCCTATGCAAATGTTGTTTCAGCCAGAAATATTCCATTTTTAACCCATTCAATTTGAAAATTTGCAGTGAAGAAAAAGATAAATTTTTCAATAATTAGCAATGCTTGATTGTTTATTTAAAATGAGAAATTATAAATGAAATATTTAAAACTAAACGATTTCGCAACGAATTGTTTGAAACAGAAAGCCTTGAATCGTCAAAATTGCAGAGAGCTAAACTTAAACTTGGAACATTGCAATGTTAACTATAATTGTTCTATTTTAAAAACTTTTCATTTGTTAATGAAATTCTTTAATTTTGATATATGTAATAGTTAAACAATTACTGATATAGAAAAAATTCGAGTAAGTTGAGGAGATATTTACAAATTTTGAAAAGATTCAAACTTACTTAAAAACTTTAAAAGGGATTTTGTAGCAACTCTGATCTTAGGAAAGGGTGATGTACGATATACAAATAGTGATGTACGATGGCTTTGTAAAATGCAATAAATTGGGATTTTGAAGCAATCATGATTTTGGAAAACCGTCATGCACGATATACAAACTGTGATGTACGATGGCTTTTTAAAATGAAGTAAATTGGGATTT
>CAKNYM010051043.1:75773-85964 GCA_932195095.1 Andricus curvator
ATTTTTTGTTTTATCTGAAAATTTAATTATTCTATTTTTTGTTAAAAGTGTATCCTTCATAAGTTGAAAATTCAATTATTTGCTGGAAAATCAATGTATTTTGTTGAAAATTCATCATTTTGGCTGAGGATTCAACTATTTGGTTGAAAATTCATTTTTTGTTTTGTTTTTTTAACTGAAAATTTAACTATTCTATTTTTTGTTAAAAATTGATTATTTTTAGTTGAAAATTAAATTAGTTGGTTGTAAAATCATCTTTTTGATTAAATTCGACTGTTTTTGAATTGGAATAAAAATATTTTGTTGTTGAAATATTCACTATTGCATGTTTCTTCAAGAATTCATTTTTTTAAAATTAAATACTTCGTTTAAAGTTGAACTGCTTTGTAAAAAAATAAATTTTTTTGTTTGAAGATTAATTATTTTAGTTCAAAATTTAACTATTTGATCGTAAATTAACTTTTTTGTTAAAAATTCATATTTTCACATTGAAATTCAGCCGTTTTGTAGAAAGTTCGTCTTTTTGGATTGAAAATTCATCAATTTAATAGAAAATTAAACTATTTTTTTGAAAAAGTAACTATTTTGTTGGAATTTCGTTGTTTTTTGTTAAAAATTATTTTTTGTTTTATCTGAAAATTTAATTATTCTATTTTTTGTTAAAAATGTATCCTTCATAAGTTGAAAATTCAATTATTTGCTGGAGAATCAATGTATTTTGTTGAAAATTCATCATTTTGGCTGAGGATTCAACTATTTGGTTGAAAATTCGTCTTTTTTGGTTGAGTTCCACTGTTTTTGAATTCAAATCAAAATCTTTTCTTTTTTTTTTTTTGAAATATTGACTGTTACATGTTTTGTTTAAAATTCATTTTGTTGATGTTGAAAAATCGAATACTTTGTTTAAAGTTGAACTGCTTTGTAAAGAAATCATTTGTTTGAAGATTCATAATTTTAGTTCAAAATTCAACTATTTGATCTAAATGAACTATTTTGTTGATAATTCGTCTTTTTGGCTTGCAAATTCAAGAATTTGGTAGAAAACTAAACTACTTTGATACAAAATTAAACTTTTTGGTTAAAAATTAAACATTTTTCTCGTTTTTTACCTGGAAATGAAGCTATTCTATTTTTTGTTCGAAACTTATTCTTTATAAGTTAAAATTTCAACTATTTCGTGAAAAATCCATGTCTTTTGTTGAAAATTCGTCTATTTGGGTAGAAAATTAATCATGTATGTTGAAAATTCAATATTTTAGTTAAAAAATTTATCTTTCTCAGTTGAAAATTCAACTATTTCGTTGAAATTTCTTCTATTCCTCTATATTCTTTAAGGATTCAACTAATTTGTTAAAAATTCGCTTTTTTTCGTTGAATTCAACTGGCTGATAATTTTTTTTTTTAAGTAATCTTTTGAACTGAACGTTGAACTATTCCATTTTTTGTTCAAAACTTATCTTTTTTAGTTGAACATTTATCATTAGTTGAAAATTCAACTATTAAATTTTCCACTAATTCTTCTTTTTTGGTTTAAAATTCAACTACTTAGTTGAAAGTTGAACTAGTTTTTTGAAACTTGTTTTTTTTAATGGTGAAAATTAATTTCTTTAACTGTAAAATTTAACTATTATATTTTTGGTTAAAAATTCATCACTTTTAGTTGAAAATTTAATTATTCGATTAAAAATTTGTGTATTTTGTTGAAAATCCGTCTTTTCTGGTAAAATGTTAATTTTCTTAATTGAAAATTCAACTGCCTGATTAAAAGTTAAACTACTTTGTTAAAAATTAATTTTATTGGTTAAAGATTTAACTATTTTCTTAAAAATTGTTCTTTTGTAGTAAAACTTATTTTTTTTAACTGTAAATTTAATTATTCAATTTTTTATTGAGAATTCATTTTTTTTGGTTGAAAATTTAACTACTTGATTAAAAGTTGAACTATTTTGTTGAAACTATTTTTTTTTGTTAAACATTAATTTTTTAATTAAAAATTTCGCTATTCCATTTGTGGCTTGAGATTGATCGTTTTTAGTTGGAAACTCAACTACTACCTTTTTCGTTGAAAATTCTTTCTTTTTGTTGAAAATTCAAATACTTGGCTGGTTAAAAATTTGTTATTGGTTGAAGATTTAACTATTTTATTGATCATTTTCAATTGAAAATTCAACTATTTGTTTGAAAATTCGTGTATTTTGTTGATAATTCGTCTTTTCTGGCAAAAGTTAATCATCATGGTTGAAAATTCAACTATTTGGTTGAAAGTTGAACAACTTTGTCAAAAATTCTTTGCATTAGTTGAAGATTGATCTGCTTCGTTAACAATTTAACTATTTAGTTCAATGTCAGTTTTTTTATTTGTTAAAAATTAATTTTTTGAACCAAAAATTTAACTATTCCATTTGTGGTTGAAAATTTATCATTTATAAGTTGAAAATTCAACTATTTAGTGGAAAATTCATGTATTTTGATGAATATTTATTATTTTGGTTGAGGATTCAACTATTTTGTTGAAAATTCGTCTTTGTTGGTTGACTTCAACTGTTTTTAAATTAAAATTAAAATTGTTTGTTGTTGAAATATTAACTATTACATGTTTTGTTGAGAATTCAGTTTTTTGGATGAAAAATCAAATACTTGGTTTAAAGTTGAACCACTTTGTAAAAAACTAATTTTTTTGCTTGAAGATTCATCATTTTAGTTAAAAATTCAACAATTTGGTAGAAAATTGAATTATTTATTTGAAAAAGTAACTATTTTGTTGGAAATTCGTTTTTTTTATAAAAATTATTTTTTTATCTGAATATTTAATGATGCTATTTTTGGTTCAAAATTTAACCTTTATAAGTTGAAAAATCCATGTATTTTGTTGAAAATTCATATATTTGGGTAGAAAATTAATCTTTTTTGTTGAAAATTCATCATTTTGTTTCAAGATTCAACTGTTTTATTGAAAATTCGTTTTATTGGTTGAATTAAACTGTTTTTTATTCAGAGCTAAAATCTTTTTTGTTGAAATATTAAATATTACATGTTTTGTTGAGAATTCATTTATACTTTTTTAGTAAAATCAAATACTTGGTTTATAGTTGAACTACTTTGTAAAAAAATCATTTCTTCAAGATTTATTATTTTAGTCCAAAATTCATCTATTTGATTGTAAAATAACTTTTTTGTTGAAAATTCATATTTTTTGGTTAAAATTCAGCTTTTTTGTAGAAAATTCGTCTTTTTGGCTTGAAAATTCAACAATTTGGTAGAAAATTGAATTATTTATTTGAAAAAGTATCTATTTTGTTAAAAATTCGTTTTTTTTTGTAATAAAAATTATTTTTTTATCTCAAAATTTAATGATTCCATTTTTGGTTCAAAATTTATCCTTTCTAAGTCAAAAATTCAACTATTTGTTGAAAAATCCATATATTTTGTTGAAAATTCATCTATTTGGGTAGAAAATTAATCTTGTTTGTTGAAAATTCATTATTTTGGTTCAGGATTCAACTATTTTATTGAAAATTCGTCTTTTTGTTTGAATTCAACTGTTTTTGAATAAAAATTAAAATCTTTTTTGTTAAAATATTGACTATTACATGTTTTGTTGAGAATTCTTTTTTTTTAATCAAATACTTTGTTTAAAGTTGAACTGCTTTATAAAAAAATATTTTTTTTTTGTTTCAAGATTCATAATTTTAGTTCAAAATTCAACTATTTGGTTTGAAATTATTTTTTGTTAAAAAATTTGTTTACCTCAAAATTTAATTATTCTATTTTTGGTTCAAAATTTTTCCTTTCTAAGTCAAAAATTAAACTATATGTTGAAAAATCCATGTATTTTGTTGAAAAATCATCTATTTGGGTAAAAAATTAATCTTATTTGTTGAAAATTCATCATTTTGGTTCAGGATTCAACTATTTTATAGAAAATTCGTATTTTTGGCTTGAATATTCCACAATTTGGTAGAAAATTAAACTGTTTATTTGAAAAAGTAACTATTTTGTTGGAAATTCTTTTTTTTTTGTAAAAAATTATTTCTTTTATCTGAAAATTTAATTATTCTATTTTTTTCAAAATTTATTTATTAAATTCATGCATTTTGTTGAAAATTCATCTATTGGGGTAGGAAATTAATCTTGTTTGTTGAAAATTCAGATATTTAATAAAAAATTTAACTATTTTATTAGTCATCATTTATTATCGAAAATTCAACTTTTTTGTTGAAAATTCGTCTTTTTGGATTGGAAATGACTTCCTTTCTAAATGTAAAAATAAATGTTTAATCATTCCCCTTTTTCGTGAAAATAATTATCCTATTTCCCTTTTTTTGAACTTGTTTTTGCTCTGTGATCCTTAAATTCTATTATTTTATTTTCAGGACGAAGTTTCCCAAGTGAGGGAATTTTTTGGCAACAAATTACACAAAGGCCTCGGCAGAGGAATTCCAAACAAGTGTTTGCCATTAGATTTTATGGGGTACTATGCTCTTGCGGGTAAAGAACAAGACAAGAGACTGAAATGCGTTTTGAAATCCTACATGCTCACAGACATTACCAAACGAAGAGATTACGTGAAGACACTCTCCCTAGGAACTGTCGAGCGAGCAATGGGTGCGTTTTTTATTTGTAAATAGCAGGGTGGCCAAACCAGAAAAGTCCGGGAAATTACCAGGAATTTATATTTTGAGACCCGGAAAAACAGGAAAATGACAGTGAATTTATTTTTTTACGGGGAATTAAAAAAAAATTTTCACTGAGAAATGTTTCCAATCACTTGAAATATCACGAATTATCACAGAATGATGTAATGCAATTTTAAATAATTTTTCTATCTTTTCTCTTTTTTGACAAATTATTTAGAAATTTAAAATAAGTGAACTTCTTCAATTATGATCTCATGCAGTTTGCACTGCGTAATTCTAAAATCTGTTGCTCTAAAAATTTTATATTTTAGATCTTCACTTTTAAGCGTACATTTTTAATTTATAGAATTTTAAAATGTAGTTTTGAAGACTTTAACAATTCAAAATTAAAAGTGTTTGAAATGGAACATTTTGGATAAAAAAGTTTTTAATTGATCAACTTTGCATATAAATTAATCAATGATTTTTTTAATTGACCTATACTTTAGGTATTAAAGACGTTAATTAAGTCTTTAAAAAGATTTTAACAAAAATTTTAAATATTTTAAAAAATGTAAAGCAAAATGTAGATTTTTGAATATTTTAAAAGTGTATTGTTTGAAATATGAAGCCCTGATTCTGTAAAATCTCAAAGAGCTCAATTTAAACGTTACGATTTAAATTGTTTTATTTAAACAAATTTTAATTTGTAAGGGGAATTGTTGAATTTTGATCTATAAAAAACAATTGAACACTTATTACTTTAGAAAAAAATTGATTAAGTTGAAGAGACTTAGAAGCTTTTTAAAGGCCGTGAAAGGTTAAAAAAAATGGGGAAAAAATTCTTAACATTCCTAGGAAAACTTTAAATGATTTTTTTTTTGTTTAAATTAATTTTAATGGAATAGTTAAAAAGATTTTTAAAAAAATGTAGAAAAAAATCGAGTCATTTTAAAAGATAATTAGAACTTGTGATAAAATTGCAACAATAATTAAAAATTTGAAATATTTCAAAAAATTTTTAACAAAATGTAGATTAATGAAAAATTGGAGGCCTTTACTAGTAAAAAACCAGTCTAAAAAATTTTTATAATCAAAATATAGATTTTTGATGAGTTAAAAGTGATTTGTTCGAAATATGAAGTCCTGAATCTGTAATTTTTCAAAGAACTTAATTTAAACTGTCAACGTTACAATTTTAAATGTTCTATTTAAAAAAATTTTAATTAGTAGGGCAAATTTTTTCAATTTTGATGTATAAATAACAATTGAACCTTTATTAATGTAGAAAAATTTGATTAAGTTGAAGAGATTTAAAAATATAAATCTTTTTAAGATTTGTGAAAGGTTCCAAAAATATATAAAAAAATTCTTAACATTCCTAGGAAAATTTTAAGTGATTATTTATTTTTTTAAATTAATTTTAATAGAATGTTTGAAAAGATTTTTAAAAAATTCCACTCATTGCAAAAGGTATTTGAAAGTTGTGACAAAATTTCAAAAATAAGTAAAAATTTGAAATATTTCAAAAAATTTAAAGCAAAATGTAGATTTTTGAAGATTTTAAAAGTGATTTGTTTGAAATATGAAGCCTTGAATCAGTAAAATTTCAAAGAACTTAATTTAAACTTTGAATGTTACAATTTTAAATGTTCTATTTAAAAAAATTTTAATTTGTAGGGCAAATGTTGTCAATTTTGACGTGTAAATAACAATTGAACCTTTATTCATGTAGAAAAATTTGATTCAGTTGAAGAGACTTAGAAATATAATCTTTTTAAGAATTGTGAAAGGTTAAAAAAAAATATTAACAAATTCTCAACATTCCTGGGAAAATTTTAAGTGATTATTTATTTTTTAGATTAATTTTAATAGAATATTTAAAAAGATGTTTAAAAAATGTGGGAAAAATTCCAGTCATTTTAAAAGGTATTTAGAAGTTGTGACAAAGTTTCAAAAATAATAAAAAATTTGAAATATTTCAACAAATTTAAAACAAAATTTTTATTAATTTCGAAAATATTTGGGTAAGTTCAAGAGATATTTAGAAGTTTTGAAAACGTTCCAAAAGAATAAAAAAAAAGTCTTAACATTCTTAAGAAAATTTAAATCATTGTTTATTTTCAAAATTAATTTTAACAGAATATTTATAAAGATTTCCAGAATTACGAAAGAAATTTGAAGATTTAAGGACAATTTTTTCAATTTTGCAGGATTACAAAAAATTGTGGAATAATTCGAATCATTTTAAAAAATATTTAGAAGTTGTGAGAAAATTTCAAAAATAATTGAAAATTTGAAATATTTCAAAAAATTTCAAACTAAATGTGGATTTTGAAGATTTTGAAATAATATTTTGAAGCTTTTTAAGGATATTGAAAGGTTTGAAGATAATAAAAAAATGATCTTGGTATTTCTGGGAAAATCAAAAATGATTTTTTATTTTGAAAAAGTAATTAGTTTTTATCTTTAATTTTTTTTTATTATTCAAGTATTCCCAATAATTTAAAACAGAATGTAGATTTTTGCAGATTGATTTATTATTATCAAAAATTAATTTTAAGAGAATGTTAAAAAAGATTTCCAAAATTGCCAAAGAAGAATCTGGAAGATTTTAATGCATTTTTTTTAATTTGCCGGATTTAAAAAAGAGGAATAATTAGTAATTTTAAAAGATATTTAGAAGTTTTGGAAAACTTTCAAAAATAATTTAAAAATTTGAAATATTTCGAAAAAATTAAAACAACATGTAGATTTTTGTAGATTTCGAAAAAAATGTAGAAGCTTTTTAAGAATTGTGGAAGGTTCCAAAAAAATAAAATTTTTTTTAACATTCCTAAGAAAATTTAAAGTGATTTTTAATTTTTTTAAATTATAAATATAAATAAATAAAAAAAATAAATAAATAAAAATAAATAAAAAAAAGAGTCTGGAAGATTTGAAGTTTTTTTTTAATTTGCCCGATTAAAAAAAATTGAGGAATAATTCGAATGATTTTAAAAGATATTCAGAAGTTTTGAAAAACTATAAAAAATCATTAAAAAATTTGAAATATTTCAAAACAATTAAAACAAAATGTAAATTTTTGAAGATGTCGAAATAAAATTTTAAAGCTTTTTAAGGATTTTAAAGATTTGCGGATAATAAAAAAAATTTCTTAAGATTCCTGGGAAAATTGAAAAGGCTTTTTATTTTGTAAAAGTAATTTTAAGAGATTATTTAAAAATATTCCAAAACAAATTTGGAATGATAAATTACAATTGAAAATTTATTAATTTCTATTGTTAATTTTTGTTATTATTAATAAAGAATTTCCAATAATTTAAAAGAGATTTTTAGAATTTTGCAGATTTCGGAAAAAAATTTAGAAGCTTTTTAAGAATTGTGAAACGTTCCAAAAGAATACAAAAAATTCTTAACATTTCTAGAAAAATGTTTAATGATTTTTTATTTTTTTTCTATTAATTTTAATAGAATATTTAAAAATATTTCAAGAATTTTCAAAAAAGGATCTGGAATCTGAATATTTAGAAATTGTGAAAAAATTTCAAAAATAATATAAAATTTGAAATATTTAAAAAAAAATTCAAACAATAGTAGATTGTTGAAGCTTGTTAAATATTTTTAAATGTTTGAAGGTAATAAAAAAATATTCTTGATATTCCTGGAATAATAAAAAATGATTTTTTAATTCGAAAAAAATAATTTTAGGAGAATATTTTAAAGTATTTCAAAATAAAAACAAATTTTGATTTATTAATAAAAATTGAACAATTATTGATTTGAAACTACTTAAATTAAAAATAATTTAACTTTAAATTTAAAAAGTGTTCAGTTCAGAAAAAATATTAATCTTTAAATTTTGTATGTTTCTAATTATATATATTTCAAAATTTACAGATTTATTGAGTCCTTCTACAATTAAGAGCATTGACAATAATAATGTGGATTTATATTTTTGACCTTAATCTGAATCTTTGAACTGCACAATTTATAAAAGTTTAAAAATAAAAATTTTACAGATTTACTGCATTAATTAAAAAAATTTTCCATTGAAAAGTGTTAAAAGGTTCCATTTTATACGCGTAAATTATTGAGCGTTTGACTACAAAATTTTTTAATTTCAGTTGTGATTTATTCAAATTAAAAATTTTACAGTTCTATGAGTTCGATTTTTTTTTCTTTGATTGAAACGGCCACCCTGAAATAGGATTAGTTTTTAAAATGTTTATATATGATTTATAAGAAGAATATCCTTTTTTAAAGGGGAATGTTTCTTTTCCTTGTTGTCAGGTCAACTGCCACATATACTGCCAGACTACATGTTAGTCTTTGCAGTCCCGATACTGGCACACGATCCCGAATTTACGAATCACTCGGACGTTTCCCAGTTGAAAATTATCCAGCAGTGTCTCTGGTTTATTCTCGAGCCACTCATCACGAAAAATGAATATTACTGCTACGGATTCTACAAGAATTTGGTGGAAAGAATGAAAAGCCACAAAGACGCTTGCAGGCCGGACGATGACATCGTGAACGTCGTGAGTTTTTTTTATTTATTGCATTTTATAAGATTTTGATGTACGATAGTGATGCACGATGAATGGCCTGTTATGTACGATGTATGATCCGTGACATACGACAGTGATGTACGCTGGATGGTCCGGGATTTAAGAGAGTGATGTACGATAAATGATCCGTGATGTACGATGAATGGTTCGTGGTGTACGACATTGATGTACGATGAATGGTCCGTGGTGTTCGACGGTGATGTAAGATGAATGGTCCGTGGTGTACGACAGTGATGCACCATAAATGGTGCGTGCTTTCCGAAAGTGATGTACGATGCATGGTCCGGGATTTACGCGAGTGATGTACTATAAATGATCCGTGACGATGAATGGTTCTTGATGTACCGCCGTGATGTACGATGAATGGTTCGTGGAGCACGATGTAAGGACCGTGGTGTACGACATTGATGTACGATGAATGGTCCGTGGTGTGGGACAGTGATGTAAGATGGATGGTCCGTGATATACGATGAATATTCCGTGGTGTACGACAGTGATGTACGATAAATGGTGCGTGCTTTCCGACAGTGATGTACGATTAATGGTCCGTGATTTACGAGAGTGATATACGATAAATGGTCCGTGACGTTCGATGAATGGTTCTTGATGTACAATGAATGGTCCGTGATGGACGATGAAGGTTCCGTGATTTACCAGAGTGATGCACGTCATGGTCCGTGATTTACTAGAGTGATGTACGATAAATGGTCCGTGACTTACGATGAATGGTTCTTGATATACGATGAACGGTCCGTGATGTGCCAAAGTGATGTACAATGAATATTGCATGATGTACTATTGTGATGTACGATGAATGGTCCGTGATGTATGACTGTGACGTAAGACAGTGGTGTACGATGAATGTTCGTGCTTTACGACAGTGATGTACGATGAATGGTCCGTGATTTACGAGAGTGTTGTACGATAAATGTTCCGTGATGTACGATGAATAGTTCTTGATGTACGATGAATGGTTCGTGATGTGCGACAGTGATGTACAATGA
>CAKNYM010051043.1:85974-107145 GCA_932195095.1 Andricus curvator
GTAATGTACGACGAATGGTCCATGATGTAAGACAGTGATGTACGATGAATGGTCCTTGATGTACGATAAATGATCCGTGATTTCCGACAGTGATGTACGATGAATGGCCCGCGATTTACGATAGTGATGTACGATAAATGGTCCGTGAATTGCGAGAGTGATTTACGATAAATGGTCCGTGATGTACGACGAATAGTTCTTGAGGTACAAGAGTGATGTACGATGAATTGTTCGTGATGTGCGATAAATGGTCCGTGGCGCACGACAGTGTTGTACAATGAATGGTCCGTGATGTACAATAATGATGTACGATGAATGTTCCGTAATGTACGACAGTGATGTACGATGAATGGTCCGTGCTGTCCGACAGTGATGTGCGATGAATGGTCCGTGATGTATAACAGTGATGTACGATGAATGGACCGTGATGTACGACAGTGATGTAAGATGTGCGATCCGTGATGTACGATAGCTAATTTTCCATTTATTTTTAGAAACTCTGGACTGTCTGCGATCTAGCGATGAACGTCATCTATTCGAAGACGACGAATTTTGACTTAAAGGAGTTTCCAAGCGAGTTGAGAATTCCCACGATGTATTTCAAACGCGCTGATGAGCTTCTGGCCAACACGAAAAATTATCTTCCCGCTGAAATGCAGATTAACATGTCCAGTCCAAAGGGAAAGGGACTCCACTCTCATGCGTTTAATGAAAGGACCCAGCGGAAGAAGAAGGGCCACAAGGAAGTAGGAATTGGGCCAAATGAAACGGACGCGAGGGTAAGAAGATCAAATTCCGTTTTACTATTTTAAATTATCAATATTTAGCCAAATTAATTTAATTTGAACAGATTGATTTACTTTTGTTTCGAATTTAATCTGATTTGCTTTTGAATCCCGCTTTTTATTGAATTTATTTATCTTTGGATTGAAATCTGTTTTTGCTCATCTACTTCATTCATCAAAAATAATGGTATACATGTATTTTTAAATAGATTTAAAAATCTTCTTTGATATTTTTAATATATTTTCTGTAATTAAAAAACAATTTGAGAAGCAATCATGGGCGGCGATACCGTACAATGTAACAGGCTGAGTATTTTATGAGTTTTGGAAAAAAAGGTTGAAATCTTTTTTTATTCCGTGAGATTTTAGTGCACTTATAGACCAATATTGGAATTTTTCTCAACCCTGAAATTAAAAAAAAATTTCATATCTATAGAAATACTTTTAAAAAGATAAAAAAATTAGTTTCAGAGTTGAATATTCATTTTTTAGCTGAAGTGTCATTTTTGTATTGAAATATTAACTACTTCAGTTGAAGATTCATAATTTTAGTTGAAAATTCATCTTATTGGGCGAGAATACATCCTTTTTGGTTAAAGATTATATTATTTGATTGAGAATTTAATTATTTAGATCAAAGTTCAACAATTGTTATAGAAAAGCATTTTATTCATTTGAAAATTCAACTATTTTGTTGAATATTCAACTATTAGTTTGAAAATGAACTTCTTTGTTGATAATTCTTGGTAAAAAATCAAACTCTTTTGTTGAATATTAGTTTTTGGTTGAATTAACTATTTTTTAATTCAAAATTGAAATATTTTTTGATTTAAATATCAGCTATTACATTTTTCGTTGAGAATTCATCTTTTTTTTTGTTAAAATGGAACTAGTTTATCAAAAAATAATTTTTTCAGTTGAAGATTCATCATTTCAGTTGAAAATTCATCCCTTTCATAGAAATTTGAACTATTTTGTTGAAATTATGTTTTTTTTCTTGATCAAACGTTAATTTTTTTACAACTCTTTCATTCTTGGTTTAAAATTTGTATTTTTTAGTTGAAGATTCAACTATTTGGTTGAAAATTTATCTTTTTTAGTTACAAATTCATGTATTTTATTGAAGATTCGTCTTTTTTGGTAGAAAATTAATTTTTTTTTTGTTAAAAATTCTATTTTGGTAGAAAATTAATCTTTTGTGGTTGAAAAATAACTTTTTTGTTAAAAATTCAACTGTTTGGTAGAAAATTCGCCCTTTTGGCTTAAAATTTCAATAATTTTGTTGATCATTTTTCTCTCCTGACTGAAGATTCTTCCTTGGTAGAAAATTCAACTCTTTTGTTGAAAATTCGTTTTTAGTTGAATTAACTGTTTTTTTATTTAAAATTGAAATTTTAACTATTTTATTGAAATCATTTCTTTTTTTGTTAAACATTAATTTTTTCACTGAAAATTTAACTATTCCATTCTTGGTTTAAGATTTATATTTTTGATTTGAAGATTCAACTAATGGATATTAAAATTAATACATAAATCGGAAAGAGTGTTCAATTTCAAATTATTTGATTTTCAATTATTAAATTATTACATATTTTATTAAAGATTCGTAAACTAATTCATTTAAAAGTTGAACTCCTTTGCGGATTTTTTTTTAAATAAATATTTAACTATTCCTTTTTTGGTTTAAAGTTTATATTTTTCAGTTGAAAATTCAACTATTTGGTTGAAAGTTAACTTTTTTTTTTTAAACTCAACTGTTTGGTAGAAAATTCGCCCTTTTTGGCTTAAAATTTCAATAATTTTGTAGATGTTTTTTTTCCCCGTTGACTGAAAATTCTTTCTTGGTAGAAAATTCAACTGTTTTGTTGAAAATTCGTTTTTGGTTGAATTCAACCGTTTTTTTTAATTCTTATCTCTGCTTTAAAACGTACATATTTTATTGCAAATTCTCCTTTTTGATTGAAATGTCATCTATTACATTTTTCGTTGGGAATTCATATTTTTTGGTTAAAGTGGAACTACTTTGTCGAAAAATAAATTTTTTTTGGTTGACGATTCATAATTTTTTTGAAAATTCAATAATTTCAAGAATTTTATTGATTTTTTTTCCGGGAAAAAACCTGGAATTTTGAGTGCCAGGAAATAGCCGGGAATTTGTTCGAAAACCGGGAATTTTTTAGACTTGTCTTTACTATTGGAATAAATATCGAAGAACATTTTATAATTATGTTCTTTTATTTTGTGGAAAATTTCTTTACTTCGTTGAAAATTCAACTATTTTGTTAAAAAATAATTTTTTTGTAAAAAATTGAAAATTCAACTGGTTTGTTGCACATTCATGTTTTGGATAGAAAATCCATCCTTTCGGATTGAAAATTCACCTTTTGGTAGAAAAGTAATCATTTTTGGTTGAAAATTTATCTTTTTTTGTTGAAAGTTAATCTTTTATGGTTGAAAGATAATTCTTTTTAATTTAAAAATCTAGTATTATATTTTTGGTGCAGAATTCATATCTTTCATTAAAAAATTGACTATTTAGTTGAATATTTAATTATCCTGCTGAAAATTTCACTATTTTGTTAAAAAGTCATCTTTTTTGGTCAAAAATTCAACTGTTTTGTTGAACGTTCATCTTTTTGAATATAAAATTCAACGTTTTGGATTGAAAAGTAATCTTTGGATCGAAAAGTAATCTTTTTTGTTGAAAATTTATCTTTTTGGTTGAAAGTTCATCTGTTATGGTTGAAAATTCAACTGTTTTGTTGACATTTGTTTCTTGGATTGAAAATTCATCTTTTGGTAGAAAAGTCAATTTTTTTGGTCGAAAATTTAACTCTTTTGTTGAACTCTTTTGGTAGAAGAGTGATTTTTTTTTGGTTGAAAGGTAATCCTTTCTAATTGAAAAGTCTATTATATTTTTCGTTTAGAATTCGTCTGTATTGATAGAAATTTAATTATATGGTTCAAAAGCCATCTTTTTGGTCGAAAATTCAACTATTTTTTTGAATATTCATCTTTTTGGAATAAAAGTTCATCTTTTGGTAAAAAAGTAATATTTCTTGGTTGAAAATTCAACTGTCTTCTAAAAGACTCGTCTTTTTTGCTTGAAAATTGAACTATTTGGTAGAAAATGCAACTGTAAAAATTCATCATTTCGGGTTTAAAAGTAAAATCTTTTCTAAAACATGCGACTTTTTATCTAGAAAACTCAAATGTCCTGTTAAAAATTCATCGTTTTTGGTTAAAAATTCTACTTATTTGTTGAAAATCCCACTATTTTATTAAAAATACAAGCCTCGGACTCACCACACTATTGACACTATTTGACACCTTAACCAAATAGTTGAATTTTCTACCAGAAAGACGAATTTTTAACAAAATACGTACATTTTTAACCAAATAGTTAAATTTTCAACTAAATATTTTGAACAATGGATGTGATGTTAATCCAAATTTGATTTTATTAATTTTTAGTTTATATTTTTTTCGTTTATAAACGTTTTTTAATAAATATTTCAATTTTTAAATTAAAAAAGATCAGTTTTTAACCAAAAATGGTGTAGTTACATGTTTATTCAAGAGAATTAATTTTCAATTTAAAAAAGGAGTTTTCTTCAAAACAGTTTAATTTTGTACCAAATAGTTGAATTTTATATCAAATTGGGGAATTTTCTTTAAAAAAAAGTTGAATTTTCTACCTGAGAATATGAATTTTCAACAAAAAAAGGTCATTCACAACCAGTCAGTTAAAACAACAAATTATTTAAATTTTCAGCTAAGAAAATAATTTTTTACAAAAAAAAAAAGAATTTTCAACAATTTTGATCGAATATTAATCTGATTTGGTTGACGATTCCGCTATTTTGTTGAAAATTCGTCTTTTTTTGGTTGGAAATTCATGCACTTTTTTAAAAATTCAACTATTTTATTTGGTTAAAAAGTAACTTTTTTGTGAAAAAATCATATTTTCGGTTTGAAAATGCAACTGTTTTGTAGAAAATTCGTCTTCTTGGTTTGATAATTCAACAATTTAGTGGACATTTTTTTCTTTCTTGGTTCAAACTTCGTTTTTTTCGTTTCAAAATTCATCTCTTTTGGTAAACAAATCTAATTTTTGTTGCTTTAAAATTCAACTATTTTGATGGAAAATTAAATTGGTTTGGTTGAGGAATGAGGATTCAGCTATGTTATTAAAAA
Source organism: Andricus curvator (assembly GCA_932195095.1). NCBI lineage: Eukaryota > Metazoa > Arthropoda > Insecta > Hymenoptera > Cynipidae > Andricus > Andricus curvator. Next base: position 90,957 of record CAKNYM010051043.1, read on the forward strand.
TTCGTATTTTTTGGTTGAATTCAAGTATTTTGGTAAAAAGTGCAACTAGTTGGTTGAAAAATAACGAACATTTCTATTGAAAAATCAATTTTTTTTATTTTGTAAAATGTTGATTTTGGTTGGGAAATGTATCCTTTTTGGTAAAAAAATTTCTGAAGAGGGTTCCAGCTGTTTTTTTTTTAATTTGTCTTTTCTTATGAAAAATGTGACTATTTGTTTGAAAGTTTACCTACTTTGTTCAAAAATTAGTTGCTTGGTTCAAGATTCATAATTTTAGTTGAAAATTTAACTATTTTTTTCAAATTCGTTTTTTTTTTGGAGGGTAGAAAATTCGAATATTTTGCTAGAAAATTCAACTACTTAATTGAAAATTAACCTTTTTGTTGAAAATTGAACTTTTTTGTTGAAAATTCGTCTTTTTGGTTTGAAAATCTTAGAAAATTCAACTATTTGGTTGAAAATTTACTTTTTTTAATGGAAATTTAACTGTTTAGTTTTAAATTGGTATGTTTAGTTTGAAAATAGCATAAAATTCAACTATTTGGTTGAAAATTAACTTATTTGGTGAAAATTAATATTTTTGGTATGAAAATTCAACTATTTGGTTGAAAATTCATATATTTTGTTAAAAATTGAAGTATTTTGGTAGAAAGTCCGAATTTAGTCAAAAAATGAACTTTTTTGTTCGAAATTTAACACTTTTATAGACAATTCGGCATTTTTGTTTGAACATGTTAATAAATTCAACTATTTGGTTGAAAGTTAACTTTTTTGTTAAAAAATAATATTTTCGGTATGAAAATTCAACCATTTGGTTGAAAATTAACTTTTTTGATGAAAATTAATATTTTCGGTATGAAAATTCAACCATTTGGTTAAAAGTTAAATTTTTGTTGGAAAATTAATATTTTCGGTATGAAAATTCTACCATTTGGTTGAAAATTCATGTATTTTGTTAATAATTTAACTATTTTGGTGGGAAGTCCAAATTTTGTCAAAAATTAACTTTTTTGTTGGAAAATTAATATTTTCGGTATGAAAATTCAACTATTTGGTTGAAAATTAACTCTTTTGTTGAAAATTAATATTTTCGGTACGAAAATTCAACCATTTGGTTGAAAATTCATGTATTGCGTTAAAAATTTAACTATTTTGGTAGAAAGTCCAAATTATGTCAAAAATTAACTTTTTTTGTTGGAAATTTAACTCTTTTGTAGAAAATTCGGCTTTTTGGTTTGAAATTCTTAGAAAAATCAACTATTTGGTTGAAAATTAAACTATTTCGTTGAAAACTAACTTTTTTGATGAAAATTAATATTTTTGGTATGAAAATTCATTCATTTGGTTGAAAATTCATGTATTTTGCTAAAAATTTAACTATTTTGGTAGAAAGTCCAAATTTTGCCAAAAATTAACTTTTTTGTTCGAAATTTAACACTTTTGTAGAAAATTCGGCTTTTTGGTTTGAAAATGCTAAAAAATTCAACTATTTGGTGGAAAATTAAATTTTTTGGTGAAAATTAATATTTTCGCTATGAAAATTAAACCATTTGGTTGAAAATGAACTCTTTTGTTGAAAATTATTATTTTCGGTATGAAAATTCAACCATTTGGTTGAAAATTCATGTATTTTGTTAAAAATTGAACTATTTTGGTAGAAAGCCCAAATTTGGTCAAAAATTAACTTTTTTGTTGGAAAATTAATATTTTCGGTATGAAAATTCCACCATTTGGTTGAAAATTAATTCTTTTGTTGAAAATTAATATTTTCGGTATGAAAATTCAACCATTTAGTTGAAAATTCATGTATTTTGTTAAAAATTTAACTATTTTGGTAAAAAGTCCAAGTTTTGTCAAAAATTAACTTTCTTGTTGGAAAATCAACTGTTTTGTAGAAAATGCGGCTTTTTGGTTTGAAATTCGTAGAAAATTCAACTATTTGGTTAAAAATTAACTTTTTTTATGATAATTAATATTTTTGGTATGAAAATTCATTCATTTGATTGAAAATTTATGTATTTTGTTAAAAATTTAACTATTTTGGTAGAACGTCCAAATTTGGTCAAAAATTAACTTTTTCGTTCGAAATTTAACACTTATGTAGAAAATTCGGCTTTTTGGTTTGAAAATTCTAAAAAAAAATTCAACTATTTGGTTGAAAAGTAACTTTTTTTGATGAAAATTAATATTTTCGGTATGAAAGTTCAACCATTGGGTTGAAAATTAATATTTTCGGTATGAAAATTAATATTTTCGGTATGAAAATTAATATTTTCGGTATGAAAATTCAACCGTTTGGTTGAAAATTCATGTATTTTGTTAAAAATTTAACTATTTTGGTAGAAAGTCCAAATTTGGTCAAAAATTAACTTTTTTGTTGGAAAATCTACTCTTTTGTAGAAAATTCGGCTTTTTGGTTTGAAATTCCTAGAAAATTCAACTATTTAGTTGAAAATTAAGCTATTTGGTTGAAAGTTAACTTTTTTGATGAAAATTAATATTTTTGGTATGAAAATTCATTCATTTGGTTGAAAATTCATGTATTCTGTTAAAAATTTAACTATTTTGGTAAAAAGTCTAAATTTGGTTTAGAGGTAACTTTTTTGTTGAAAATTCGTCCTTTTGGCTTGAAAATACGTTTTTTTCCTGTCAAAAAAATTTCATATTTTTTGGGGGAAAAATACAACTGTTTTATTTAAAAAATGTGTCTGAAAAGTCTTACTTTAACTAATGGTTATTTCGTTTTTAATTAAGTTTTTATGAATTATCATCTTAGTTATTTTGATTTTTAAACTATAAAATTAAGGAAGTGAAAAAAATAACTTTTTAGGTAACTTGAAGTTAATTTATGTAATAACTGTAACTAGTTACTCAAAAAAAAGTAACTTACCCAACACTGGTATTCTTGACAAAATCACCCTATTTCCCCTGTTTTGGGAGCATTTTGGACTGTAAAGTCTGAAATAACTTTTACATTAAATGTTTAATTCTTTTCAAAATTTATATAAATTATTATTGAATAATTATTATTATAAACGCTTAAAAGTCAGTCGGGAAAAATGTAATTTTGACCGGAGAAACCGGGAAATAGCCTACATTTTTTTTTAATTTGACAAAATCGGAAGTCGCCGCCCATAGAAGCAATTTGAGTTCGAGAGTTTGATTTATATTTAGTATTTTCTAAACAATAGAAGGTAGGAGGGGAATTATTAGTAAAAATAAATGTAATTTAAATCATTAAAGAAAATAAAATTAAAAGAGAAAGTTAGAAGAACGACTTGGCAATTATGAATATCATTTCAAGCTGCATGTCGGAGAAATGGAATGTATCGACGCGCAGGTAATAATTTTAGCAATCATGAAGATTCACGAGGATTAGTTAACCTCGATTCTCATCAACATTTACGCACGTTTCGCTGATTAATCTGAATTGTGTTTTATTTTCATGAATTTCTATTCATTTTACAGCCTGCCGAAGCCTCAGAAACTAGGATTCAACTACCGGGTTTGGAAGAAGAGGTAAGATTTTCAACATTTAATTTAGATGATGGTTTGTGATTTTTTATTAGTAATTTTAAAGTCTTGTAGTAATTAATTATAATAAGTACAAGAAAAATCTAAGGCCTTCAAAATAATATAAATTGTACGATATTCACTGATTCGTTTGAAGTTACATTTTATTTTTTAATTTGGCTCTCTCAATTCATGACTGAATATTTCCTGAATATTTTGAAAAGCAACAAAATTGAAGTCTAAAAAAGATCTTTTCGGAAATCCGTTTATTGCATTTTACAGGGTTGCTACAGGTCAGGGAATTCCAGAAAGAGAGGGAATTTAAAACTGGTCAGGGTAAGTCAGGGAAATCCTGAAAAGAGTTTTGAAAATATTATTTTGTTGAAAATTCAACTATCTGGTTAAAAATTCCTATATTTAGTTGAAAATTACTTTTTTGTGGCAGAATATTAATCTCTTTGGTGACTAATTCCTCTTTTTTATTGAAAATTCATTTCTTTAGTTGAAAACTTAATTATTAGATTGAAAATTCATTTAAAAATTCCAATATTCGGTTTAAAATTAATTTTTTTACTCACAAAATTGAACTATTTTGTTGAAATTTTATTTTTCTCATTGAAAATTTAACTATTCTATTGTTGGTTGATAATTTATCTTTTTTAGTTGAAAATTCATGTATTTTGTTGAACACTGTTTTTTTTTTTTTTTTTAGAAAATTCATGTTTTGAGTTAAACATCCAAGTATTTGGTTAAAAACATTTTTGCCAATGATTCATCATTATAGTTCAAAATTCATTTGTTTGGTTGGAAAATCCTTCGTTGAAAATTAATCTTTTGGGTTAAAAATTCTACTATTTGGTAAAAAATGCATTTTTTTTGGTTGAGGATTAATGATTTTAGTTAAAAATTCATTTCTTTAACTGATAATGTAACTATTCCATTTTTTGTGGATAATTTATCGTTTTTGATAGAAAAATCTTTTTGAATGAAAACTCATCTATTTGGTTGAAAATTTAATTATTTCATTGAAAATTATTTTCTTTACTAAAAATTTAACTATTTTGTTGAAAATTCGTTTCTTTTTGTTGGCAATTTATTTTTATAACTGAAAATTTAACAATTCTGTTTTTGGTTGATAATTTATCTTTTTTAGTTGAAAATTCATGTATTTTATCAAAAAATGTTTTTTTTTTTGTAGAAAATCATGTTTTGGGTTGAACATTTAACTATTTGGTTAACAAATTTTTTGTCAATGATTTATCATTTTACTTAAATATTGATTCCTTTGGTTGAAAATTGAACTATTTTGTTAAAAATTTATTTTTTTTTTAGTTGAAAATTTATTTCTCAAGTGAAAATGTAACTATTCCATTTTTGCTTGAAAATGTATGTTTTTTTTACTTAAAAATACAATTATTTGGTTGAAAACTCGTCTTTTTTGGGTTGAAAATGCAATTATTTTGGTAGAAAATTCATATTTTACGTTTGAAAATTAATCTGTTTTTATTGAGGACTCAAATAATTTGTTTAAAATTCGTCTTTTTTGGTAGAAAAGTAATCTCTTTAGTTGAAATTCCATCTTTTTGGTTAAAAATTAATTTCTTTGGTTGAAGATTCCTCATTTCATTAAAAATTCATTTCTTAAACTTAATTATTAGGTTGAAAATTCGTTTAAAAATTCTAATATTTAGTTGAAAATTAATTTTTTGGTTAAAACTTAGTTTTGTTTATTGAAAATTAATTTTTTAATTGAAAATTTAACTATTCAATTTTTTGGCGAAAATTTAAAGTTCAAAATTGATCTGTTTTAGGTGAAAATTCAACTATTTTGTTGGCAATTTATTTTTGTAACTGAAAATGTAACTATTCCAGTTTTGCTTGAAAATTTATCTTTTTTAGTTGGAAATTCAATTATTTTGGTAGAAAAATTCATGTTTTATGGTTGAAAATACAACTTTTTGTTAAAAATTCATTTATTTGGTTGAAAATTTAACTATTTTGTTGAACATTCGTGTTTTTTGTTGTTGTTAAAAATCGATTTTTCTAACATTTTGACTATTCTACTTTTTCTACTTTTGGTTGAAAATTGATTTTTTTTTACTTGTAAAATAATGTATTTGGTTGGAAAATTGGTCTTTTTTGGTTAAAAAAATAATTTTTCTTGTTATTTGAAGATTCATTATTTTAGTTAAAAATTCATTTCCTTTGTTCAAAATTGATCTTTCAAAGTTCATTTCCTGGGTTGATTTTTTTAAATTGAAAATTAATTTTTTTAACTTAAAATTCAACTATTTCATTTTTTATAGAAAATGTATCTTTTTTGATAGAAATTTAATCGTTTTGGTTGAAAATTAAACTATTTTGTTGTAGAATTCGTCTTTTATTGGTTGAATTAAATTGTTTTTGGTTAAAAATTAAAATGTTTTTTGCTTGAAATTTCAACTGTTACATTTTTTGTTGGTAATTCATATTTTTTGGTTGAAAATTCAACAATTTAGTTAAAAGTGGAACAACTTTTTTTTAAATTCATTTTATTTGCTTGATGATTAATCATTTCAGATGAGAAAACATTTTTTTTTTGTTCAAAGCTTAACTATTTTGTTGAATTTTTTTTTTTTTTTTTTTAACTGCAAATGTAATTATTCCATGTTTGGTTGAAAATATATCTTCTTTCGTTGAAAAGTCAACTATTTGTTTGAAAATTCGTCTTTCGTTGTAGAATATTAATCGTCTTGATGACTAATTTATCTTTTTGGTTGAAAATCAATTTCTTTGGTAGAAAATTTAAGTATTAGGTTGAAAATTACTGTAAAAATTGAAATATTTGGTTGAAAATTCATGTATTTTGTTAAACATTAATCTTCTTGGTTGAAAATTTATATTTTTGGTTGAAAATTCATTTTTTGGTTAAAAATTAGTTTGGTTTATTAAAAATTAATTTTTTTTAACTGAAAATTTCACTATTCCTTTTTTTTTGTGGAAAATTAAACTGAAGTTGATGTTAATTTTATTCCTTTGTTGAAAATTCAACAATTTTGTTAAGAAAGTTATTCTTTTTGGTTAAAATTCGACTGTTTCGTTGAAAATTCGTCTTTTTTGGTTTAATTAAACTGCTTTTGGTTTAAACTCAAAATCCTTTCTGTTGATGATTCATAATTTTAGATGTAAAATCCTGTTTTTTTGTTCAAAACTTAACTATTTTGTTGAAAATTATTTTTTTTTTATGTTGAAAAATGACTTTTTTAACTGCAAATTTAACTATTTCATGTTTGATTGAAAATTTGTCTTTTGTGGTAGAATATTAATCTTCTTGGTGACCAATTCATCTTTTTGGTTGAAAATTAATTTCTTTGGTTGAAAATTTATCTTTTTGTTTGAAAATTCATTCTTTGGTTAAAAATTAGTTTTGTTTATTGAAAATTAGTTTTGTTTATTGAAATATACTGTTTTATATTGAAAATTTAACAATTCCATTTTTTGTTGAAAATGTATCCTTTTTTTATAGAAATTTAATCTTTTTGGTTGAAAATTAAAATATTTTGTTCAAAAGTCGTCTTTTTTGATAGGAAAGTATTTTTGATAGGAAAGTAATCACTTTAGTTGAAACTTCATATTTTTGGTTAAAAATTAATTTCTTTGGTTGAAAATTTAACTATGGTGTTGAAAATTCGTTTTTTTGTTGTGGTTGAACATTGATTTTTCTAACATTTTGACTATTCTATTTTTAGTTGAAAATTGATTTTTTTTAGTTGTAAAATCATCAGTTTGGTTGAAAATTTGTCTTTTTTGGTCAAAAATTCATTTTTTTGTTTGTTGAAGATTGATCATTTTAGTTAAAAATTCATTTCCTTGGTTACATTTTTTTTAATTGAAATTTTTTTGTTTCAACTTAAAATTTAATTATTTCATTTTTTGTTGAAAATGTATCTTTTTTTACAGAAATTTAATCATTTAGTTGAAAATTAAAATGTTTTGTTCAAAAGTCGTCTTTTTTGACAGGAAAGTAATCTCTTTAGTTGAAATTTCATCTTTTTGGTTAAAAATGAATTTCTTTGGTTAAAAATTAATCTTTTTTAGTTGAAAATTCATGTGATTTTGTTGAAAATTTGTCTTTTTTGTTATAAAATTAATCTTTAGGGGTGGAAATTCTACTATTTGGTTAAAAATTCATTTTTTTGGTTGAAGATTAATGATTTTAGTTAAAAATTAATTTCATTAACAGATAATTGAACTATTTCATGTCTTGTGGCAAATTGATAGTTTTTGATAGAAATTTAATCTTTTTGATTGAAAAGTCATCTGTTTGGTTGAAAATTCATTAGTTTTGTTGATAATTCGTCTTTTTTGATAGGAAAGTAAGCGCTTTAGTTGAAACTTCATCTTTTTGTTGAAGAATTAATTTCTTAGGTTGAAAATTGATTTTTTTTAGTTGAAAATGCGTGTATTTTGTTGAAAATTTGTCCCTTTTGTTAGAAAATTAATCTTTTGGGTTGAAAATTCTACTATTTGCTTAAAAAGTCTTTTTTTTTTCGTTGAAGATGAATGATTTTAGTTAAAAATTAATTTTTTTTAACTGATAATTTATCTATTCCATTTTTTGTGGATTTATCTTTTTGGTAGAACTTTAATCTTTTTGAATGAAAAATCATCTGTTTGGTTGAAAATTGAACTATTTCATTGAAAATTCGTTTTTTTTTGTTGCAAATTCATTTTTATAACTGAAAATTTAACAATTCTATTTTTGGTCAATGATTCATTTTAGTTAAAAATTAATTTCTTTGGTTGAAAATTGAACTAGTTTGTTGAAAATTTATTTTTTAACTGAAAATATAACTTCTGCATTTTTGCTTGAATATGTATCATTTTTAGTTTTAAATACATTTATTTGGTTGAAAACTTGTATTTTTTGGGTTGATAATTCAATTATTTTGGTAGAAAATTCATATTTTTGGTTTGAAAATTAGTCTGTTTTTATTGAGACTCAATTTATTTGTTGAAAATTCGATTTTTTTGGTAGGAAAGTAATCTTTTTAGTTGAAATTCCGCCTTTCTGGTTAAAAGTTAATTTCTTTGGTTGAAGATTCATGTTCAACTATTTGGTTAAAAATTATTTTTTTATGTTTGAAAATTAAATTTTTTCATTCAAAAATTAACTATTCCATTTTGGGTTAAAAATTCATTTCTTTGGTTGAGTGTTCAACTATTTTGTTGAAATTTTTTTTTTTTAATTGAAAATTTATTTTTAAAACAGAAAATGTAACTATTCCATTTTTGCTAAAACTTATATTTTTAGTTGAAAACTAATTTATTTTGTTAGAAAGATCATATTTTATGGTTGAAAATTCATCTTTTTGTAAAAAATTCCTATTTTTGGTTTGAAAATTAATCTGCTTTGATTGAGCATTCAACTAGATTGTTGAAAATTCGAATTTTCAAATTTAATTCAACTAGTTTTTATAGAAAATGAAAATATTTTTTGGTGGAAATATCAACTATTAGACTTCAGTTAAAAGTGGATCTATTTTGTTGAAAATTGATTTTTTCTTGGCTGAAAATTAATTTGTGAAACTGAAAATTCAATTCTTCCATTTTTGGTTCAAAATTTATCTTTTTGAGTTGGAAACTCAACTAGTTTTCGAAAATTGATATATTTTACGTATGTCTTACGTAATTTTGTATATGACCCCTTATAAAATTCTGTATGACTGTTGTAACTAAAAGTGTTTAAAGTAAATTTTGAAAAATTTAGAACGTTCAGGAAAAATGAATAATTTGTCAAGAAAAGTCAGGGAATTTCGAAATTGGGATTTTGTAGCAACCCTGATGTTGGAAAACCGCGTCGTACGATATATGATGAGTGATGCACGATATATGAAGAGTGATGTACGATATATGAAGAGTGATGTACGATATATAAAGAGTGATGTACGATGGTTATGTAAAATGCAATAAAGCACGTTTTACAACTTAAAATTGCTAAAACGCAAGACTTTCAATAATTTTAAAAGAGCACAAATTGTAAATACATAAAAATTTTATTTTTCAGCTGGAAGAACCACCTTCGAAGAGGGCATTAAGGGACACGGATAAGATAAATAAATAATTTCCTGAGGACTGCATTACGAGGGGAAAGAGAAGGTTTTCTGGGAAAAAGGAGAGATAGTGCGACGAAACGAGAGAACGTCTCGCTATCTAGAAAAACACTTTACAAATTAGGAAACAGAATATTTTGGTTATGTACAACAATTAATATACCTAAGTCGATCGCGTATTTTTAGATAAGTCGTTAACGTTATGACACACTACCTGAACTTTGACACGCATCGGCTTTTGTTCTTTATTATTTTCCACTCATTTTCTTCCCTTTTCTTAATTTTTTTTTCGTTTCATTGCTTTCTTTTTTGTGTTCTTTTGTTAGTAACAGGACCTTCGCTATGATTCCTGAATGTTTTTTTCGTCACTCTTTGAGAAAATTTCTCTTTGATATAGAAAGAAGATATCTGAATCTTCGGCGAGTGTCTCATAGCGTGAACTTTTTAGGATAGATTTTACTTACGACCGATGTTATTACATTAATTAATTAATTGTTCGCCTAAATTGAATTTCGGGTTGCTCTGTCTGAAATCAAATGGCAAAAATTGATCATTTATCCCAATTTCATTAATTTTCATCGGAATATGCTGTTTTCGTGTGAAATGAAATTCCAAAGCTAGGGCAGTATTTTGCGGAAATTGTAATTATTGAGTGAATATTTGAATTGAAAGTGTTATTTTGGAATTGTAAGTCAATTGGGGAGGATAATTTGTGATTTTTTTCTGGATTAATAATATATAGTGGACGGCATTATAGTTCAGAGCTGCGCAGCAATTTTCTACGCAACTTACGTCTGCGCGACTGCGCAATAGAGCTGCGCAATTGCGAATTAGATCTGCGCAATTGGCTTTTATGGTACAAATAGTTATAGTGAATAAGTTCCATTATTTTTTTTAAACATCTGTTCATCGTTTAATCGTATTTTTTGTTCTGCATCTAAAAAAAGGTCAAGATTGTATATTTTAAATAAATATAGAGCACTGCCCGTCAATTTTAATTGCGTCTTCTATTAATACACAAATCGCTATATATTATTAATTGAGAAACTCACAATTGTGATTCACTTACAGCTTTTCGAGGGGTTAACCACCACTGAATTCAAATGTAGATCTGTTTCTGAATTCTTAAATTCACTGTAATTCTTTTGAATTCCCTTAAATTCGTTGGAATCCTTTTCAAATCAATGTGAATCCTTCTAAATTTACCTGGAATTTAGATCAATTTAGGTAATCTTAAATGAATTTTAAATGATTTTTCTCGACTTATTCTGAATTCAATTGAATTTTGGCGCATTTTTTTTAGTTTTTGTGAATTCACTTACATTTTTAAAAAAATTTTCTTTGTAATCTTTTCAATTATTCTGAATTAGTGCGAATTCACTTGAATTGTTTAAAACCTTTTCTGAATTCCTCTGGACTCTTTTAATTCTTCTGAATTCTTACTTAATTTCAATTCTACTAAACTCACAATTGATTTTCTCTCCATTTTTCTGAATTCTCTGGATTCTTTGAACTAGTCTGAATTCTTTAAATTCTTCAGAAATTCCACTGAATTTTTCTAAATTCTTCTACATTCTACTTAATTGAATCAATTTTTTTTTAAATACTTCCGAATTATACTCGATTTAATTGATTTTGTTTTCTGAATTCCTCTAGATTCCTTGAATTTATTGAATTTTTTAAAATTCTATTGAATTTAATTTTTCTAAATTCTTCTGAATGCTACGGAATTTAATTGTATTTCTCTTAACTTTTCTACATCATACTGAATTCAATTACATTATTTTCAATACTTCTGAATTATACTGAATTCAATTGAATTTATCTAAATTCTTCACACCCTTTGAATTCCTCTGGATTCTTTGAATTTTTGTGATTCTGATGAATTCTTTGAATTCTGTGGCATTCTTTGAATTCTGCTAAATTATTTGAATTCTACTGAATTATTTGAATTCTACTGAATTCAGTTGAATTTGTCTGAATTCTATGGATTCTACTGAATTATATGAATTCTACTAAATTATATGAATTCTACTGAATTATATGAATTCTACTGAATTCTATTAATTCTACTGAATTCTATGAATTCTACTGAGTTCTATGAATTCTACTGAATTCAGTCGAATGTGTCTGAATTCTTCGCATCCTTTGAATTCCTCTGGATTCCATGAATTTTTCAATTCTACTGAATTCTACTGAATTCTTTAAATTCTACTGAGTTCTACTGAATTATTTGAATTCTACTGAATTGTACTGAATGCTATGAATTCTCCTGAATTCAATTTTTCGCATCCTTTGAATTCCTCTGAATTCTTTGATTTTTTTTTAATTTGCTGATTTTTTTAATTCTACTGAATGCAATTTAATTTGTCTGAATTCTTCGTATCCTTTAAATTCCTGTGGATTCTTTGAATTTTTTTATTCTACTGAATTCTGCTGAATTCTTCGAATTGTACTGAATTCAATTGAATTTGTCTGAATTCTTCGCATCCTTTGAATTCCTCTGAATTCTTTGAATTTTTTGAATTCTTTTAATTCCACTGAATTATTTGAATTCTGCTGAATTCAATTGAATTTTTCTGAATTCTTTGAATACTACGGAATTCAATTGAACTTTTCTGAATTCTTTAAATTCTACTGAATTCTATTGTATTTTTCTGATTTATTGAAATTATTTTAATTGTTATATTCTTTGAATTCTTGAAATTATATTCAGTTTTACGGAATTCAATTTAATTTTATTTAATTCTTAAATTCTTCTGGATTCTCTGAATGTTTGTGTATTCTTTGAATTCATCTGAATTCTTCAAATTAATTTTGATTCTACTGAATTCCACGGAATTTTTCTAAATTCCTTGAAATTCTAGTGAATTTAATTTAATTTTTCTAAATTCTTCTGAATTTTACTGAATTCAATTAAATTTTTTTAAATACTTCTGAATTCTTGGAATTAATTTTAATTCTACTGAATTTAATTGAGTTTTTTTCTTGAATTTGTCTGGGTTATCTGAATTTTTGAAATTAATTTTAATTCTACTAAATTCAATTGAATTGTTCTTAATTCTTCTACATTCTACTGAATTTAATTTTTTTTTTAATACTTCTGAATTATACTGAATTTAATCGAGTTTGCCTAAATTCCTTTGAATTCTTTGAATTGATCTGGATTCTTCATAACTCATTTCAATTCTACTGAATTTTTTCTAATTCTTTGAACTCTCCTGGGTTCTCTCAATTCATATAAATTCTGGTAATTCTTCTGAATTCTTGGAATTAATTTCAATTTTACTGGATTTAATTGAATTTTGTTTAATTCTTAAATTCTTCTGGATTCTCTGAATTTTTCTGAATTCTTTGGATTTATCTAAATTGTTGGAATTCTTCAAATTAATTTTAATTCTACTGAATTCAATTGAATATTTCTTAATTCTTGGAATTGTTTAAATTCTGTTGGGATCTTGGAATTCATTTCAATCCTACTTAATTCAATGAAATTTTTCTTAATTCTTCTGCATTCTACTGAATTTAGTTGAATTATTCTTAAATTCTCCTGAATTATACTGAATTCTTTGCATTCCGTGAATTCATTTCAATTCTTCTGAATTGAATTTTTGAATTTTCCTTTGTTATTTGAATTTTGTTGGATTCTTTGCTTTCTTTGAATTCTTCTGGATGCTTAGAACTCTTGGAATTAATTTCAATCCTACTGAATTTAATTGAATTTTGTTTCATTCTTAAATTCTTCTGGATTCTCTGAACTTTTCCGAATTCTTTGGATTTATCTGCATTCTTGAAATTAATTTTAATTCTACTGAATTCCAATGAATTTTTATAAATTCTTCTAAGTTTTATTTAATTTAATTTAATTCTTTTAAATTCTTGAAATTAATTTTAATTCTACTGAATTATATTCAGTTTTTCTAAATTCTTGTAATTTCCACTGAGTTTAATTTAATTTTTCTAAATTTTTCTGAATTATTGAAATTAATTTTAATTCTACTGAATTATATTGAATTTTTTTAAATTGTCCTGAATTTCATTGAATTTGTATAAATTCTCTTGAATTTTCTGAATATTACTGAACTCGCTTAAATTTTTCTTAATTCTCTAAATTCGTTTTAATTCTTCCATATGCTCTGAATTCTTGAAATTAATTTTAATTCTACTGAATTCCATTGCATTTTTCTAAACTCTTGTAATTTCTACTGAAATTAATTTAATATATTTTCTACATTTTTCTGAATTCTTGAAATTAATTTTAATTCTACTGGATTATATTGAATTTTTCTAAATTCTCCTGAATTTAATTGAATTTTTCTACATCCTACGGAATTCAATTGAGTTTGTCTAAATTCTTTTAAGTTCAACTGAATTTAATTTTTGTAAATTCTTCTGAATTCTTGAAATTAATTTTAATTTTACTGAATTATATTCAATTTTTCTAAATTCTTCTGAATGTTACTGAATTTAATTGAAATTTCTACATCATACTGAATTCAATTGAATTTGTCTAAAGTCTTTGCATTCTTTGGATTTCTTTGAATTCATTTCAATTCTACCGAACTTAGTTAAGTTTTTCTTAATTCTCGAAATTCATTTTAATTTTTCTATATTCTTTGAATTCTTGAAATTAATTTCAATTCTACTGAATTCCACTGAATTTTTCTAGATTCTTGTAATTTGTGATGAATTTAATTTAATTTTACTAAATTCTTCTGAATGTTACTGAACTCAATTGAATTTTGTTGTATTCTTTGAAATTCCTCTGGATTCTTTCAATCTTACTGATTCTTAGAATTCTTGGAATTAATTTCAATCCTATTGAATTCCAGTTGAATTCTGTTCAATTCTTAAATTCTTCTGGATTCTCGGAATTCTTCGGATTTATCGAAATTCTTGAAATTAATTTTAATTCTACTGAATTCTTTAGATTGTTCTGAATTCTTGGAATACTTCTGAATTCTCTTGAATGCTTTGAATTCTAAATTCAGGTGCACATCAAAATGGCTAGTGGTTAACCCCTCGCAACTTCCAGTTTTCTATTCTTCCGAAATTAAATATTTTGCTCCCAGCAACAGTTCTTCCTTCTTTAAAATTCGGAATGCCTGGGACTTTTTCTTGAATCAGTTTGAGCGATTATTGTGAAAAATACGTATCTAAATCTTTGTTCGTGTAAAGTATTAAAATTATTATTTAAAAGAAGCTGGGGCGAGTTGAAGGAAATTGTTAATATATTGAAAGTTCCGATTTGGATAATAATTTGGTCCAGGGAAGTTGAGCTTGTTGTTTTTATTTATTGAATTTTATTGCGTGTCATCTCTCCGTGTGAAAAAAGAGCACTTTGAGAGGTTTTGATGTCTTTCCGATTTGATGAAAATGTCCAATCCGAGGGATAAATTGTGGAATTAGAATATAGTTGAGAG
Source organism: Andricus curvator (assembly GCA_932195095.1). Classification (NCBI taxonomy): domain Eukaryota; kingdom Metazoa; phylum Arthropoda; class Insecta; order Hymenoptera; family Cynipidae; genus Andricus; species Andricus curvator. The sequence goes on from CAKNYM010051043.1 coordinate 105,985, forward strand.
TCTTTGTGAAATTTGGAAAGGTCGACTTCCTTGGAAGCGTTGTTTATCTTTTCTGGCCTAGTTCTTACGTTTTCCTTCCTCGAGGTTTCGCTTGGTTATTATAATTATATTTTAATATAATCGTTCAGTTTTGTAAGAAGTGTGAGTGCGTCGCGTGACGAAGATTTCGAGTGTGACGATTGTCTGAGATTTAAATAAGTTTGATTATAAATAAGAATTGATATAAATAAGTAAAATGATCAATAAGTGAAGTAATAAATACGTGAAATAAGAATAATATTAAATAATTATGATAATGAGTAGGAGTAACAATGAACTAAAGATAATAAAGTATAGGAATACAGAAAAAAAGAAGGAACTGCACTTATCGACTCTTTACTGAAAGTAGAGTACACGTTTTGGTAAGTGATTTTTGGAAAATGGTAATGAATTCTTTTCACATCACGGGTGCTTTTTCTACTTTTCGATTCCTTCCTTCATTTTGATTGTTGTTACTCTATTGCGAAATTGAAAGAGAGCCTTCTGAGAGAATCGTGTAGAGTGCTGGAATTTTGTGAAAAATGAGAGGACGCAGATTTAAATAGTCAGTGCTACTCGCATGTCAATCTGTGACACAAGTATTGTATTGGATCTATAATAAAATCAAGTCGATGCTATCACGATTTTAAAGTTTCTCATGTCTTTTCTTTTTTTTCAGTTTGTCTTTTCTTTAATTACAAGTCTGAAATTATTTCAAGAAGAAGGATTTTCTTCAAGAAGTTAATTTCATTTCTACTGCATTTAATTTTTATCAGTTCACTGGATTCTTTAAATTCTACTAAATCCAATTTAATTTTTCTTAATTCTATGTAATTAATTCTTGTAAGTCATTTCAATTCTAGTGAATTCAATTAAATTTGTCTTAATTATCTGGATTTTTTTATTCTACTGAACTTTTGTCATTCTTCTGAATTCAGTTCTACTGAATCCAGTTTAATGTTTCCTAATTCTATGTAGGTAATTCTTGTAATTCGTCTGAATTATTGTAATTCATTTCAATTCTAGTGAATTAAATTAAATTTGTCTTAATTATCTGGATTTTCTATTCTACTGAATTTTTGTAATTTATTTCAGCTCTATTGAAATCAATTATTTTTGTATTCTTTTTTATTTTTCTAATTT
>CAKNYM010051043.1:107155-121652 GCA_932195095.1 Andricus curvator
TTTGTAATTTATTTCAGTTCTATTGAAATCAATTATTTTTGTATTCTATTGTATTTTTCTAATTTCTTTCATTCTTGTAATTCTTCTGAATTCATTTCAATTCTACTGAATCCAATTTAATTTTTCTTAATCCTTGTAATTCTTCTGAATTCATTTCAATTCTACTGAATCCAATTTAATTTTTCTTAATTCTATGTAGGCAATTCTTGTAATTAGTCTGAATTATTGCAAGTTTTCTTGATTGTTTGGATTTTTTATTTTCCTGAATTCTTGTAATCCGTCTGAATTATTATAATTTATATCAATTCTACTCAATCCAATTGAATTTTTCTTAATTCTCTGTATTTTTTTAATTATAGTGAATTTTTGTAATTTTTCTAAATTTTTGTAATTTATTTCAATTCTATTGAATTAAATTAAATTTGTCTTAATTCTCTGGATTTTTTATTTTCCTGAATTCTTGTAATTCATATCAATTCCGCTGAATACAATTAAATTTGTCTTAATTCTCTAGATTTTTTAAATTCTTGTAATTCCTCTTAATTTATTTTAATTTTACTGAATCCAATTAAATTTTTCTTAATTCTATAAGCTCTTCTGAGTTCTTTAAATTCTGCTAAGTTCTTGTAATTCTTCTGAATTCTCTTGTATTTCTTTTAAGTGATTGAAATTGATTTCTTTTCTATTAAATTCGTTTCAGTTCTACTGAATCCAATTGCATTTTTCCTAATTCTTTGAACTCTTCTGGATTCTGTAAATTCTCCTAAATTCTCTTATATTTCTTTTGAAAGATTGGAATTAATTTTATTTCTACTTTCAATTCTAGTGAATTCAATTACATTTTTCTTAATTCTCTGGATTTTTTTAATTCTACTGAATTTTTGTAATTCTTTTGCAATCTTGTAATTATTCTGAATTGATTGCAATTCTACTGAATCTAATTGAATTTTTCTTAATTCTTCGAACTCTTCAGGAATCTTTCAATTTTCCTGTATTCTTATAATTCTTCGGGATTCTATAAATTTTCCTCAATTCTTGTAATTCTTCTGAATTCTTGTAATTCTTCTGAATTAAGTTCAATTCTTCTGAATCCAATTAAATGTTTCTTAATTCTTTGAACTCTTCTGGATTTTTTCAGTTCCCACGAATTCTTGGAATTAATTTCAATTATACACACTTCTGGATTCTTTAAATTCTCCAGAATTCTATTCATTTGATTTCTATTAAATTTAATTTAATTTTTCTCAATTCTTTAAATTCTTGGAATTCATTTAAAGTCTATTGAATTCATCTCAATTCTTGTAATTCTTTTGAATTCTGTTGTAATTCTTCTGAATTCATTTCAATTCCACTGAATCCAATTAAATATTTCTTAATTCTTTGAAATTTTCTGGATTCTTCCAATTATCCAGAATTATTGTAATCCATTCAAATTCTATTGAATTTCATTGAATTTTTATTAATTCTTTGGATTTTTTACTTCTAATGCATTCTCTTATAATTCTTCTGAATTAATTTGAATTCTACTGAATCCAATTGATTTGTTCTTAATTCTTTGAACTTTGAACTGGATTCTTTCAATTCCCATGAATTCTTGGAATTAATTTCAATTATACTGAATTTATTTTTTTCAATTCTCTGGATTGATTGACAATTATAAAATCGTTCAATTCTCCTAAATTCTATTAATTCTCATGTCTTTTCTTTTTTTTTCTGTTTGTCTTTTCTTTGATTACAAGTCAGATTATTTCAGGAATTCATTTTAATTCTATTGAATTCAATTAAATTTTTTTTCATTATCTGGAATATTTGAATTTGTTTGATATTTGAATTCTTCTGGATTCTTGAAAGTCTACTGAATCCAATTGAATTTTTCTTAATTCTTTGAACTCTTTTGGATTATTTCAATTCTCCTGAATTAATTTTAATTCTACTGAATTGAATTTTTTTTAATTAAAAAAAAAATTATGGATTCTTTACATTTGTTTGGTCATTGAATTCTTCTGGATTCTTGAAATTCTACAGAATCCAATTTAATTTTTCTTAATTCTGTGAACTCATCTGAAATCTTTAAATTCTCCTGAATTCTTGTAATTCGTCTAAATTATTGGAATTCTTATGAAGTATTGTAATTTATTTCAATTCTATTGAATTAATTTTTATTAAATTCGCTGGATTTTTTATTTCTACTGAATTTCGTCGAATTTGTGTGAATTCTTTTAATTCTCATAAATTCTCTTGTAATTCTTCTGAATTAATTTCCATTCTACTGAATCCCATTGATTTTTTAATTCTTTGAACTCTTCTGGATTCTTTCAATTTTCATGAATTCTTGTAATTAATTTTAATTCTACTGAATTAAATTTTGTTTGTTAATTCTCTGGAATCTTTGAATTCTTCTGGATTCTTGAAATTCTACTGAATCCAATTGTATTTTTCATACTCATCTGGAATCTTGAAATTCTCCTGAATTCTTGTAATTCTTTGAATTTATTTGGTCTTTGAATTCTTCTGAATTCAATTGAATTTTTCCTAATTCTGTGAACCCGTCTGGAATCTTTAAATTTCCTTAAATTCTTCGGAATTCTTTGAATATTCTTCTTTTTCTGGAATTCTTTAATTCATTTCAATTCTATTGAACTCAATTGAATTTTTCCTAATTCTGGGAATCTTTCTGGAATCTTTAAATTTTCATAAATTCTACTGAATTATTTTAATTTTTGTATTTCTTTGGATTCTTTGAATTTATTTGGTGTTTGAGTTCTTCTGAAGCCTACTGAATTTTTCTTAATTCTTTAAACCTTTCTGAAATCTTTAAATTTTCCTAAATTCTTCAGAATTTGAATTTTTCTGAATTCTTGTAATTCTTCGGAATTCATTTCAGTTCTACTGAATCCAATTGAAAATTTCTTAATTCTTTTGAATTCTTTTTTTTTTTTAATTTTACTGAATTCTTATAATTTTTCTTAATTCTCTGGATTTTTTTAATTCTACTAAATTCTTGTATTTTTTTAACTCTCTGGATTCTTTGAATTGATTTGGTTTTTGAATTCTTCTGAATCCAATTGAATTCTGTGAACCCTTCTGGAATCTTTAAATTTTATTACATTCTCACGAATTCTATAAATTTTCTTCTTTCTTTGGAATTCGTGCAATTCATTTAAATTCTATTGAATTTTTCTTAATTCTCTTTTTTTTTATTCTACTGAATTCTTACAATTTTTTTATTTTTATGGATTCTTTGAATTTATTTGGTCTTTGAATTCTTATGAATCCAATTGAATTTTTCCTAATTCTGTGAACCCTTCTGGAATCTTTGAATTTTCTTAAATTCTTCGGAATTCTTTGAATTTTTGTCATTCTTCTGAATTAATTTCAATTCTACTGAATCTAATTGAATTTTTCTTCATTCTTCGTACTCTTCTGCATTCTTTAAATTCTTCTGGATTCTTTCAATTCTATTGAATTTGATTGAATTTTCCTTAATTCTGTGAACTCTCCTGGAATTTTCAAATTCTCCTGAATTCTTGTAATTTTCGTAATTGTCGTCAATTCATGTAATTCTTTGAAATTCTTGTAAATTTCCTGAATTCTTGTAAATTTTTGGAATCTTTGTAATTCTTTGGATTCTTTGAGTTTTAAATCGATATATCATAATTATTTATTGCTTTAGATTAAATATTCTAGAATTAAATCATGAATCTAATCTACTCTGTTTTTAAATAAAGAAAATATTTGAATTACATAGAATTTAAATTTAACTAGTATTAGGAAAACCATATTTCAATTTAAATGGAGATTAAGGACTATAATATCAAGACAAAAATTCAAAAACCGGGAATTTCGTTTATTTACAATAAGCAAAGAGAAACAAAAAACTGAAATATTGGAATTATTCATTTGTTTTCACAAAACACTCATTTATTTTAAGTCTCAACGTCTTCCAAACGGTTTTTTCTGCCCTTTTCCCCTCGAGGGTAAAGGCTTCCCGAACTTTTTCTGCCCTTTTCCAGCTGGTGAAAATTTCCCGGGTTTCTGCTTCCTGTCGTTCGCCCTTTGGAAGAAAAAAAATAGAGGCAATTAAAAACAGTTGACATTTTTTAAATAAAATAAAACATTGAAAAAATTTATATTTACTCATAACGCAATTTTTTCACTCCTCTTCTGCTCGTATCGGTCAAATCCTCAGCGAAAGATGATTTCGTCTTCTTTCGTGTTCCTAAAAATAAAATAAAAAAGATTGATATTACATAAAAAATTACTTTTAGCCTAGAATTATTATATTTAATACTATTTTTATTTACCTTTCTTGTCATTAGGGCGACCCTTCTCGTCAACCATCGCTCTGATTTTTTTTTGCCTGTTCGTTTTCTTTGCCAGTCTTGCCTGATAGGCCGCAACTTTTTCTAATTCTTTATTTATTCTTTCTTCGGCCGGGTCTACGGGCTCCTTCTGCTTCTTCGGTTTTTTCTCCTTCTCTCCCTCCAAACCTGAAGATTCCTTCCTCTTCTTCGCTTTTGGTTTCGTCTCAGTGAGTTGCAGCCTTTCTGTTTTTTTTTCAAAAAGAAATAAATTTTATTTTCTATCCAAAGATTTATTTTTACGAAAATAGTGGAATAATAGGGGAATACTTTATTTTTAATTAAATATAATTTAGGAACCATATTCCTAAGATTTTTGGTCGAAACAAATTTTTTAACCAAACAAGATGAATTTTCAAGCAAGAAAGGAAAAAAATTGAATTTTTTTGAAAAAGTTGAATTTACAAATCAAAAACTTGGATTTTTAAACCAAACAGGCGAATCTTTTATAAACTAATTGAATTTTGAGTCCCGAAATATGAATTTTCAAACAAATAGACGAAGTTTCTATAAAATTGTTAAATTTTTAGGCTAAAAAGAAGACTTTTTACAAAAACAGTTGAATTTTTTAACCCGAAAATAGTTATTTTCAACAAAAAAGTTCAATTTTTACGAAACAGTGGAATTTTCAACCAAATAGTTGAAATTTTAAGCCAAAAAGGCGAATTTTTCATAAACTAATTGAATTTTGAGGCCCAAAATACGAAGTATCAACAAAAAAGTTCATTTTCAACCAAATAGATGAAGTTTCAATAAAATTGTTAAATTTTTAATCCAAAAAGACGACTTTTTTACAAAAACAGTTTAATTTTTTAACCCGAAAATAATAATTTTTTACAAAAAAGTTCAATTTTTTCCAAACAGTGGAATTTTCAACCAAATAGTTGAAATTTTAAACCAAAAAGTAAATGTTCCATTCCCTAGTTTAATTTTGGGCCACGAAATATGAATTTTCAATAAAAAAATTCATTTTTAACAAAATAGTTGAAATACTCAACCAAAACAGATTAATTTTCAACAAAACAGTTAAATTTTCAACCAAATAGTTGATTTTTCAACTAAAAAAGATCAGTTTACAACAAAAAATATCAAAGCTAAATCATTTTTCAACAAAAAGTTCAATTTTTACCAAACAGTGGAATTTTCAACCAAATAGTGGAAATTTTAAGCCAAAAAGGCCAATTTTTTATAAACCAATTGAATTTTGAGTCCCGAAACACGAATTTTCAACAAAAAAGTTCATTTTCAAACAAGTAGATGAAGTTTCTATAAAATTTTTGAATTTTTAAGCTAAAAAGACGACTTTTATACATAAAAAGTTTAATTTTTTAACCCGAAAATAATCATTTTCAACAAAAAAGTTCAATTTTTACCAAACAGTGGAATTTTCGACCAAATATTTGAAATTTTAAGCCAAAAAGGCGAATTTTTATTAACAAATTGAATCTTGAGCCCCGAAATACGAATTAAAAAAAAAAAGTTCAGTTTCAACCAGAGGAAGTTTTTATAAAATTGTTGAACTTTTGAGCCAAAAAGACGATTTTTCTACCAAAACAGTTGCATTTTTCAACCCGAAAATAATATTTAACAAAAAAGTTAATCTTTTACCAAAAAGTGGAATTTTCAACCAAATAGTTGAAATTTTTACCAAATTGTAGAAATTTGAAGCCAAAAAGGCAAATTTTTTATAAACCAATTGAATTTTGAGCCCCGAAATATAAATTTTCAACAAAAAAGTTCATTTTGAACCAAATAGATGAAGTTTATATAAAATTGTTGAATTTTTAAGCCAAAAATACGACTTTTCTGCAAACACAGTTATTTTTTAACTCGAAAATAATCATTTTTAGCAAAAAAGTTCAATTTTTACCAAACAGTGAAATTTTAAACCAAATAGTTGAAATTTAAAGCCAAAAAGAAATGTTCTATTCCCTAGTTGAATTTTGAGCCACGAAATATGAATTTTTAACAAAAAAATTCATTTTTAACAAAATAATTGAAATACTCAACCAAAACAGATTAATTTTCAACAAAATAGTTGAATTTTCAATCAAATAGTTGATTTTTCAACTAAAAAAGATCAACTTACAACAAAAAATATCAAAGCTAAATCATTTTTCAACCAAAAAAAAAGAATTACGACTAATTAGATGAATCTTCAATTTTGAATCCAAAGGAACGAATTTTCTATCCAGAAAGTTGAAAAACGTTAAATAAAACAGTTGAATTTTGAAGATGAATTATCAACAAAAAATGTAATAGTTGATATTTCAACCGAAAAAAAATTTATTTTTATTCAAAAACAGTTGAATTCAACCAAAAAAGACGAATATTGGACAAAATATTTGAATTCTCAACAAAAACATTATTTTTCAACCACAAAAGATGGATTTTTAAACCAAAAAGACGAATTTTCAATCAAGCAATATTTTCTAGTCCTGAAAGAAAAAAATTTCAACTACACTGTTGAATTTTCAAGAGAAAAAGACCATTTTTTTACCAAACACTTGATTTTTTTGCAAAAGATTTGAATTTTTAACAAAAAACTTGATTTTCAACCAAATAATTAAATTTTCTATAAAATTCCCGAATTTTTAAGCCAAAAAGACAACCTCTCTACAAAAAATTGAATTTTTAACCCGAAAATATTAAATAAAAAAACAGTTTAATTTTCCACCGCAGAGTAGTAATTTCTACCAAATTGTGGAATTTTCAATCCAAAAAGACGAATTTTCTACAAAACAGTTGAATTTTGAAGACCAAAAATACAATAGTAGACTTTTTAATTGAAATGATTTAATTTTTAAACAAAAAAGATTAGTTTTCTGAATAAAGAGAAATTTTCAGTCCAAAAGAACGAATTTTCTATCCAAAAAGACGAATGTTGAACAAAACAGTTGAATTTTAATCAAAAAAACAAAATACTTGAATTTACAACCAAAAAAGCATGACTTTTAACAAAAATAATGAATTTACCACAAAATAATACAATTTTCAAGCAAATAATAAAATTTTTAAACAAAAAGACAAATTTTTAACGAAAGAGTTGAGTTTTCAAGATCAAAAGCCGAATTGTGTAGAAAAAAAATTTACTTTCAAACCCAAAAAAAGAATTACCAACTAAAAAGTTATATTTCAACCAAGAAAGATGAATTTTCAACCAAATAATTGAATCTTCAACAAAAATTAATTGTTAATCAAAAAGTTGCATTTACTACAAAATAATTGAACTATCCAGCAAAAGATCAACTTTTTTTTTTAAAGTTGAATTTTTAACCGAATACCTGATTTTTCAACCTACAAAGAGGAATTTTTAAACTAAAAAGACGAACTTTCAACCAAAAAAAAATTTTTATTAAAGAAAGAGAAAATAAATATAAAATAAATTTTTTATCAAACTGTTGAATTTTTAACCCGAAAATATACATTTCCAACAAAAAAATTAATTTTCAACCAAACAGTTGATTTATCAACTAAAGAAGATTAAACGTCTACTAAAAGAAATGAATTTTCACTCAAATGGTTAAATTTTCAACAAAAATTAATTTTCAACCAACCAGTTGCATTTACAATCAAATCGTTCAAATTTCAAGCCAAAAAGGCAAATTTTCAAAAAGGAAAAAAATGTGACAGAACATTTGAATTTTCAATCAAAAAAATTAATTTTTAATCAAACAGTTCAATTTTCAACCAAAAAAGATGAATTTTCTACTAAAAACTGCAATTTTCGAACCAAAAAAGACGAATGTTGAAAAAAAAGTTGAATTTTCGATCAAATTTATCAATTTCAACGAAAAATGTAATAGTTGATATTTTAACCGAAAAAGATTTTAATTTTAATTCAAAAACAGTTAGATTTAACAAAAGATACGAATTTTCGATACAATAGTCGAATCCTCAACCAAAAAAAGATTACATTTTTACCAAAGGAGATGAATTTTCAAATCAAGAAGACGTAATTTCAAAAAAGAGTTGAATTTTGAACCAAGAAAGATTTTTAAGTCCAGAAAGAAAAAAAAATCAACCAAACTGTTGAATTTTCTACCAAACAGTTGGATTTTTAACGAAAACGTTAATTTTCTACCAAATAGTTAAATTTACCCCCAAAAATATGAATTTTTTATCAAAGAGTTGAATCAAATATTGCTAAAAACTAAAAAATTGTTCTATTTTTCTAAACAAAACATTTCAAACTAAATTAATTACATGAATCTTCAACCAGAAAAATTAATTTTTAATGAAATAGTTTAATTTTTAACCCAAAAGAGATAAATTATGAACCATAAATATAATAGCAGACTTTTCAATTAAAAAGAATTAACTTTCAACCAAAAATATGAATTTTCCACTAAAAAGAGGAATTTACAATCCAAAAAAGACGAATGTTGAAACAAAAGTTGAATTTTCGACCAAAAGTTATAAATTCTTAACAAAAAATGTAATAGTTGATATTTCGACCGAAAAAGATTTTAATTTTAAATTAAAAATAGTTAAATTCAACCAAAAAGACGAATTTTCAACAAAATAGTTACATTTTCAACAAGAACAGATTAATTTCCAACGAAAAAGTTAGCATTTTCAACCAGAAAAGTTAAATTTTCAATATAATAGCTGATATTAAAAATGAAAAAGATTTTAATTTCAAATCGATAAGAGTTGAATTCATTCAAAAAGACGAAATTTCAACAAAATAGTGGAATCCTCAACCAGAAAAGATTTTAATGTTAAACCAAACAGTTGCAATTTTAATAAAAAAAAGTTTGAAATTGGTACCAAAAGAGGTGAATTTGCGAATCGAGAAGACAAATTTACAACAAAATTGTTAAATTTTCAACCAAAAAAGATTTTTTAGTCAAGAAGAAAAAAATTTGAGGCAAATTATAATTTAAAGGGAAAAATCATTTTCAATACAAAATAAAAATTTCGAATAACTGTTTATTTTTTAAGTTTCTCTGTTTATTTGCTTTAAGGTTATATAAATATAATTTTCCTAGGTTTCTCGAGAAAATTCAAAAATATTTTCATATATTTCAGATAGTCTGAAAAACTATCTAGCAAATTTCTAAGAAATGTCTATTTATTTTACAAAATTGTACAAAGACGTATGAAAACTTTGAGCCAGTTTAAAATATATTTAGGACTTTTTGATGCTTGGAAAAACGTTAAAAATATTTGATAAATTTTCGGAAATCTTTCAAAGTTTTAAAATATTTTTAATCTCTTCAAAACTTCCAAAAATGTCTAAATATCTTTTAAACTTATTTGAGTTTTTCCTAAAATTGTCTTAAAATCTTTCGGAATCGTTTTTGACAATTTTGGAAGTCTATTGTATTTTTTAAAAATCTTTTTGAATTAATTTTTCAAAATAAAGAATCACTTTAAATATTCCCATAAATCTTTCAATTATTTTTGAAATTTACTAAAAAGTACTTTTAAAATCTTTTAAAACGATTCGAATTTTTCTTTACATTTTGAAAAAATTCTGCCAAATTAAAAAAATTGCCTTAAAATTCTCTAGATTCTTTTTTGACCAAATAAATTTGGTAAAAAAAACATTTCTGTTCGAGTATCTTTTCAAAACTTATAAATTAGCAAATCAATCCAAATATTTTTAAATCTTTTAAAAATAATTTTTTCAGAACAAAAAATCAATTAAAATTTTCTTTCGAATTTTAAGAAAAAAGTTTATTATCTTAAAACTTTTCAAAATCCTTAAAAAGCTTCAAAAATTGTATTTTAAAATCTTCAAAAATCTAAATTTTGTTTAAAATTTGTTGACATTTTTTCAAATTTTAAATTAATAGATAAATACATTTTTTAAATATTACATAAATAAAGACAAAGCCTTGTTTTTACGAAAAAATTTTAGAGCTAACGAAAAATAATTATTTTAACAATAGTTTTTGTAATTGATTTTTTTCCTAAAATCACAGAAAAACAATTTTTTTCAGATCTGATTTTTGGCACAACTACCTAAAGGGGAAAAACGAGAAAATGGGAAAGTTTCTTGAAAATAGGGGGGAAATAAGGAATTATTTTTAAAAAACGAACCTTTTTCGTCCTTTCTTTCCTTCTTCGTCTGGAACCAACTTCTCTTGTTACTCTCGTTAGTACCTTTCAACAAATTTTCCATCCTGTTTGCCTGATTTTCCATTTTCGACAACTCCCTCTCAGTTTTTTCTTCTGCCTGAATTCGCTCTACGTCAGGTTCTAAGGACTGTAATTTTTTGTGATACTTTTCTACAATGTCCATGGGTATTATACGCATTTTTACAGAATTTTTAGCTTGCTTGATCACTTGTTTGACTAAAATCCGTTCCTGTTCTCCGGCTAGGGAAACGGAAACTCCGGCTCGTCCTGCTCTCGCTGTTCGTCCAACTCTAAAATTGTTTAGATTATTTTTTTAATTTTCCTAAATGACGAAATCCTCAAGAAAATCTTTTAAATATAAAATCGTTCTTTGAAATTTTGATGAGACCGCTCAAAAACTACGACAATTTTTCTTTGATTGAATTAGTAAACGTATAAAATAAAACACAAAATTTTACAGCCCAAAATTCTCTCAAAATAGGGGAAATAATTTTTAAGAAAGTAGTAAACCTTTCAACTAAAAATAGAAATAGATGAACTTTCCAGTAAAAGAGACGAGTTTTCGAAAGAATAGTTAAATATTTAACCAAATGGTAAAATTTTCAAGTCAGAAAGATAAATTTTTTCGAAGACAGTTGCATTTTTATCAAAAAAGTTACTTTTCAAAAAAGAAAGTTACATTTTTAACCAAGTAGGGTGACTTTTCTACCACAAAAGATGAATTTTCAATCCAACAGAATCAATTTTTAACAACATAGTTGAATTTTCGACCTAAAATGATTAATTTAATAAAATAGTTAAATTTACAAAAATAGAGTTTTAACAATATAGTTTAATTTCTAACCAAATAGTAGAATTTTCAGCATATAAAGATGTATTTTCAATCAAATGGTCGAATTTCCAAACAGAAAAGATTAAAATTCCACCAAATATTTGAATTTTCAAAACAAAAAGACAAATTTTTCAGTAGACAGTAGAATTTTCATCAAAAAAGTTCTATTTCAAACAAGAAAGACGACTTTTCTTCCATGCATGATGAATTTTTAACAAGAGTAAATTTTTGAAGCTAAAAAGTCGAATGTTTTAGAAAACAGTGGACTTTTAAATCGGAAAATATGAATTTTTAACAAAAAATATAATTTTCAATCGAGAAAGATGAATTTTTAACAAGATAGTTAAATTCTCAAATAAAAAGTTGACCTTTTAACAAAAAAGAATAATTCTCTAACGAAAAAGAAGACTTTTTAACAAAACACATGAATTTTGAACCAAATAGTTACACTTTCAACAAACAAGATTAATTTTCTACCCAAAAAGACGACTTTTCAACAAAACATACGAATTTTGTACCAAACTTTCAAATTTTGAAAATTCTATTATTTTGGTGTAAAATTCATCGCCTTTTTCCTCCTGTTTTCAAGAAACTTCGCATTTTTCGATTAAATGCGAACTGAATTAATAAGGCCAATAAGAAAATTCAACTATTTTAAATTGAAATTAATTTTTTAAATTGAAAATTGAACTATTCTAGTTTTGATTCGAAATTACTCGTTTTTAGTTTACAATTCAACAATATTTGGTAGAAAATTAACTTTTTTATTGAAAATTTATATTTTAGGGTTTGAAAAATCCACTGTTTTTGTAGAAAACTCGTCTTTTTGGCTTTTAAAAGTTCAACTCTTTTTCGAAAATTTTGTCTTTTTCGGTTGAAAGTTCTATTATTTTGTTTCTATTATTTATTTGATTATAAAATTAAATGCAACTAATTGGTTGAAAATTAACTTTTAGGTTACAAATTCATAATTTCGAGTAGAAAATTCAACTGTTTTGTAGAAAATTTTCCGCTTTCCTCCTGTTTTCAAGAAACTTAGCTCTTTTCTCGTTTTTTCACTTAAATGCGAACTAAATTAATAAACCTAAAAGAAAATCAAACTATTTCTAGTTGAAATTAATTTTTTTAACTGAAAGTTTAACCAGAGTGAAAGTCTCTAGTTTAACTATTCTATTTTTGGTTGAAAATTGCTCGTTTTTAGTTTGAAATTGAACTATTTGGTAGAAAATAAACTTTTTTGTTAAAAATTAATACTTTCGGGTTCAAAATTCAATTGCTTTGTAGAAAAGTCGTCTTTTTGGCTTAAACATTCCACAATTTTATAGAAACTTCTACTATTTGATTGAAAATTAAGTTTTTTGTTGAAAATTTAAGTGATTTGCAAAAAATTCAAGTGTTTTGTAAAAAAATTTCAAAAAAATTATTACTATTACTATTACTAATTATTATTATTACCAAATTTTCAACCAAAAAGTTGAATTTTCAACAAGCAAGAATAATTTTCTAACCAAAAAAGAGACTTTTTAACAAAATATATTAATTTTCTGTCAAATAGTTGAATTTTCAACAAACAAGATTGATTTTCTATCCAAAAAGACGACTTTTCAATAAAACACATGAATTTTCTACCAAATAGTTGCATTTTTAACTTATACAATATACAGAATAAAGTTTCAACCAAAAATGGAATAATTAATTACATTTACAGATAAAAAAATCATTTCTACAAAAAAAATGAATTTTCAACCAAAAAGACAAATTTTCGACCCAAAAATATGATTTTTCAAACCATAAAGTTTAATTTTCAACTATAATTATGAATCCTTAATGAAAAAAAAATTTTTTTTACAAAGTAGTTCAACTTTATGTCAAATAATCGATTTTTCAACCAAAAAAGATTCAACGAAGCATGTCACAGTTGATATTTCAACAAAACAATTGCATTTTTAACCAAAAAGGATAAATTTTCAACAAAATACATGAATTTTCAATCAAAAAGTTGAATTTTCAATCATAACAGATGAAATTTCTACCAAAAGATGGATTTTCAAACAAAAAAGACGAACTTTCAACAAAAGAGTTGAATTTTCAACCAAGAAATATTTTTTAGTCCTGAAGAAACGAAATTTCAACCACATTGTTGAATTTTCAAGCAAAAAGACCAATTTTTTACAAAACACTTGCATTTTTTGCAAATCACTTAAATTTTCAAAAAAAAAACTTAATTTTGAACAAAATAGTTGATGTTTCTATAGAATTATGGAATTTTTAAGCCAAAAAGACGACTTTTCTACAAAACAAATGAATTTTGAAACCGAAAATATTAATTTTGAACAAAAAAGTTTATGTTCTACCAAATAGTTCAATTACAAACTAAAAACCAGCTATTTTCAACCAAAAATAGAATAGTTAAACCAGAGACTTTCACTCTGGTTAAACTTTCAGTTAAAAAAATTAATTTCAACTAGAAATAGTTTGATTTTCTTATAGGTTTATTAATTTAGTTCGCATTTAAGCGCAAAACCGAGAAAAACGCGAAGTTTCTTGAAAAGAGGAGGAAAACGGAGAATTTTCTACAAAAAAGTTGAATTTTTTACTCGAAAATATGAATTTTTAACCTAAAAGTTAATTTTCAACCAATTAGTTTAAATTAGTTTAAATTAGCATTTAATTTTATAATAAAATAAACAATAGAAACAAAATAATAGAACTTTCAACCCAGAAAGACAAATTTTCTAAAAAGAGAAAAAAGCCAAAAAGACGATTTTTCTACAAAAAAGTGGATTTTCCAAACTTTAAAATATAAATTTTCAATAAAAAAGTTAATTTTCTACCAAATATAGTTGAATTGAAAACTAAAAACGAGTAATTTTTAACCAAAACTAGAATAGTTCAATTTTCAATTAAAAACATTAATTTCAATTTAAAATAATTGAATTTTCTGATTGGTCTTATTAATTCAGTTCGCATTCAATCGATAAAAGGCGAAGTTTCTTGAAAACAGGAGGAAAAAGGCGAATTTTCCTCAAAACAGTTGAATATAATACCCGAAAATATGAATTTTATACCAAAATAATAGAATTTTCAACCCAAAAAGACGAATTTTCGAAAAAAGTTGAATTTTTGAGCCAAAAAGAAGATTTTTCTACAAAACAGTTGATTTTTCAACCCGAAAAGCTAATTTTCAACAAAAAGGTTAATTTTCTACCAAATA
>CAKNYM010051043.1:137075-151492 GCA_932195095.1 Andricus curvator
AGCCGAGAGCTTTTTAAACATTTTAGTTATTTTTTTTAACTTATTCAGTTTTTTTACGGAAACTTGTTTTTATAAATTATTTCGTAATTTGTTTAATTTTTAATTTTTTACTCAAGAGAATTTTTAAAAATATTTTAAAACAATTTTTTTAGTTATTTTCTTTTTAAACCTATTCAGTTTTTTAATTCAGGAATTTTTTTACCATCTATTTAATTTCGAATAACATGAAAACTGGGAGTTTTTCAAATTTTTAATTTTCAATTATTTAACCATCTCAGTTTATAAAGAAAAAGATTATTTTATTTTAAAAGATTGTTCTCACTTCCATAATTTTATTTCAAAGACCGGGAGTTATTCACATTTTTTTTTGAACTTATTCAGTTTTTTAGTTCAAAAACTTTTTTATTATCTAATAATATAAAAAATGTGAGTTTTTTAAATATTCAGTTTTCTTTCTTTTGCCAACTTTCTTAATTTTAAAATCAAACGATTATTTTATTTAGAAATATTTTTTTTACTTGCATAATTTTATTTTCAAGAATGCATAAAGCCGGGAGTTTTTTCAAATTTTCAATATTTTAGTAATTTTTTTTAACTTATTCAAATTTTTTATTCGGAACCTTTTTTTTATAAATTATTTAGTTATTTTTAAATTTTTAATATAACATAAAAACTGGGAGTTTCTTCAAATTGTTTAATTTTAAATTCTTTCTTTTTTAACCTTCTCAGTTTTTGAAGCAAACGATTATTTTATTTAAAGAAAATTATTCACATGCATAATTTTATTTTAAAGAATAAATAAAGCCGAGAATTTTTCAAAATTTTAATTTTGTAGTTATTTTTTTTTAATTTTTCAAGTTTTTTTCATTTAGAAACTTTTTGATTATTTATTTAGTTGCAAATAACATGATAATGGGAGTTTTTTCAAAGTTTGAAATGTTCAATTATTTAGTTTTTTTGTTCTTTTTTTAATCTTCTCAGTTTTTAAAGCAAAGAATTATATTGTTTTCAAATATTTTTAATTGCATAATTTTATTTTAAAGAATGCATAAAGCCGAGAGCTTCCAAATTTCAATTAATTTTTTAGTTATTTTTTTTTAACTTTTTCAGATTTTTCATTCAAAAACTTTTTTTTATAAATTATTTAGTAATTGTTTATTTTTTTACTCAAGAGACTTTTTAAAAATAGTTTAAACAATTTTATTAGTTATTTTTTGTAATTTACTCAATTTTTTAATTCAGAAACTTTTTTATTATCTTTTCAATTTTCAATTATTTTGTCTTTTTTTTTAACCTTCTCATTTTTTGAAGCAAACAATTTTTTTATTTTGAAATATATTTTTTTTTACTAAAATAATTTTATTTAAAGGATGCATGAAGCGTGGAGATTTTTCAAATTAACATTTTTTAGTTATTTTTTAAACTTATTCACCTTTTTTATTGCGAAACTTTAAAAAAAATTGATTTAGTTATTGTTTAAATTTTAATTATTTACACAATTTTTTTTGTAATTTTTTCTGTTTTTAAATTAAGAAACTTTTTTATTATTTATTTAATTTCGAATAACATGAAATCTGGCAGTTTTTTTCTTATTTTTTTTCCCCTTTTTTATTTTTTGTCCAAGAGAGAAGGAAATTTTTTAATTTTTTAATTTTTTTAATTTTAATTTTCAATTACTTAGTTTTTTTCTTTTTTTTAACCTTCTCTTGATTGAATTTTTTTTGTTTTACTTGCATAATTTTATTTGAAAAATTGCATGAAGCCGGAAGTATTTTCAAATTTTTAATTTTCTAGTTATTTTTTTTAACATGTTCAGTTTTTTTATTCAGAAACTTTGTTTTATAAATTATTTAGCAATTGTTCAATTTTTTATTCGAAAAACATTTTAAAAATAAAAAAATTTTTTTTAGTTATTTTCTTTTGTAACTAATTTAGTTTATTAATCAGAACCTTTTTTATTATCTATTTAATTTCAAATAACATGAAAACTGGCCGTTTTTAAAAAATTTGTAATTTTCAATTACTTAGTTTTTTAACTTTCTCACTTTTTAAAGCAGACGATTATTTTATTCCAAAATATATATTTTTTTACTTGAATAATTGTTAGAGTTCAATCTAATTTACGAATACGATCTCGAGTTCAAGCGTAGATTGACACAATGAAAGTCCACACTTTATAATAATTATGTAAGTTTAATCAATATAACGAGTACAATTAGTACAATAAAAACTTTACGACCACTTGGCCTAAACTTTCGGCTCTTTGCCCACAATCTCGGTCCGCGATACCACTCAACAGCCTCGCAATTCCATACTAACGTTCTTCAAACTTTTTCTAACAACTCCAAGTCACCTAGCAACCTTGTATAAAAGCACTATATATGTATTTTTTCTAACATAATTTTATTTTGAAGAATGCATAAAGCCGGGAGTTTTTTCAACTTTTTAATTTTTTCGTTACTTTAAATGTTTTTTAGTTTTTAATTAAAATCTGTTTTTATTTATTATTATCCAAGATCAGGTGAAAACAGGAGTTTTTTTTCTTCAAATTTTCAATTTCTCATTTATTTTACAGTTTTTTAAATAAACTATTTCTTTTAGTTTTGATTTTTTATTTCGATACAGACATTCCTCATATTTTGTCCGGTTGATTCTGTTATTTATTTTCAAAAATTGAATTTGAAGTTTATTTACCTGATATTTAATTTCGAGTCCTCCGACCGACAATCCCACCTCAATTGTCGTAAATTGGGCCAATTGTTTAGTGACCTCGTAAACTTGAACTCCCAATTCTCTCGTGGGGACGAGAACCAAAACTCTAGTAACTGCAGCTTCTCGAACAGGCCTGTAAAGCAATCTTTCCAAAGTTGGAAGCATATAAGCGGCGGTTTTTCCGGTTCCAGTTGCAGCACATCCACAAATATCTCTGCCCATTAGAGCAACCGGAATTGCTGCTGCTTGAATTGGAGTTGGATGAATAAAATTCATCGATGCCGTGGCCTAAAATCAACAAGAGAATTCAAAAGGATTCAAAAGAATTCAAAATGATTCAAAAGAATTCAAAAGAATTAAAAATGATTCAAAAGAATTAAAAATGATTCAAAAGAATTAAAAATGATTCAAAAGAATTAAAAACGGTTCAAAAGAATTCAAAATTATTCAACAATATTCAAAGAAATAAAAAGATTTCAAAAGATTTCACAGAATTTAAGAGATTAAATAAAGTTCAAGAGATTTCGTAGAATTCAAGAGAATTCATAGAATTAAAAGAATTCCACGAAAATCAAGAAAATTTAAAGAAATAAAAATAATTCAGAAGATTTCATAGAATTCAAGAGAATGCAAATAATATAATAGAATTAAAATGATTCAAAAGAATTAAACAGGATTGACGAAAAATCTTAAAAATTAAAGAGAATTCTAAGAAATAAAAATAATTGAAGATAAATTCAAAAGAATTCAAAGCAATTCGAGAGAATTAAGAATAATTCAAGAGAATTCAATAGAATTTAAACTGATTCGAGAAAATTCAGAGAATTTAAAAGAATCAAAAATATTGAAAAGAATTTAAAAAATTCAAGAGAACTAAGAGAATTTAAAAGATCTCAATGAATTCAATACAATTCAAGAGGATTCAAAATAATTTAAGAGAATTTAAAAGAATTTAACGTGATTCCATAAAATTGAAATAAATAAATATAATTTAAAATATTTCAAGAGACTTAATAGAATTCAAGACAATTCAGAGAATTTAATAGATCTCAAAGAATTTAATGCAATTCAAAAGAATTCAAGAGATTTAATAGAAACCAAGAGATTTAATAGAAATCCAGAGATTTAATAGAAATCAAGAGAATTTAAAGAATTAAAAATATCTCAAAGAATTCAATACAATTCAAAAGAATTCAAGAGAATTTAAAAGAATTTAACGTAATTCAAGAAAATTGAAATAAATAAATATAATTCAAAATATTTTCAGAGATTTACTAGAATTCAAGAGAATGTGAAAGAATTTAAAAGAATAAAAAATATTGAAAAGAATAAAAAAATTCAAGAGAACTAAGAGAATTTAAAATATCTCGAAGAATTCAATACAATTCAAAAGAATTCAAGAGGATTCAAAAAAATTCAAGAGAATTTAAAAGAATTTAACGTGATTCAAGAAAATTGAAATAAATCAATATAATTCAAAATATTTCCAGAGATTTAATAGAATTCAAGAGAATGCAAAAGAATTTAAAAGAATAAAAAATATTGAAAAGAATAAAAAAATTCAAGAGAATTTAAAAGATCTCAAAGAATTCTATACAATTCAAAAGAATGCAAGAGAATTTAACGTAATTCAATAAAATTGAAATAAATAAATATAATTCAAAATATTTCAGGAGATTTAATAGAATTCAAGACAATTCAGCAAATTCAAAAGAATTAAAAATACTGAAAAGAATAAAAAAATTTAAGAGAACTAAGAGAATTTAAAAGATCTCAAAGAATTCAATGCAATTCAACAGAATTCATGAGATTTCATAAAAATCAAAAGAATTAAAAATATCTCAAAGAATTCAAGAGAATTGAAAAAATTCAAAGAATTCAATATAATTCAAAAGAATTCAAGAGAATTAAAAATAATTCAAGAGAATTTAAAAGAATTTAACGTAATTCAAGAAAATTGAAATCAATAAATATGATTCAAGACATTTCTAGAGATTTAATAGAATTCAAGAGAATTTAAAAGAATAAAAAAATTCAAGAGAACTAAGAGAATTTGAAAAATCTCAAAGAATTCAATGCAATTCAAAAGAATTCAAGAGATTTCATAGAAATAAAGAGAATTTAAAATATCACAAAGAATTCAATACAATTCAAAATAATTGAAGAGGATTCAAAATAATTCAAGAAAATTTAAAAGAATTTAACGTGATTCAATAAAATTGAAACAAATAAATATAATTTAAACTATTTCAAGAGATTTAATAGAATAAAAAATATTGAAAAGAATAAAAAAATTCAAGAGAACTAAGAGAATTTAAAAGATATCAAAGAAGTCAAGAGAATTTGAAGAATTTAAAATATTTTAAAGAATTCAATACAATTCAAAAGAATTGAAGAGAATTCAAAATAATTCAAGAGAATTTAACGTAATTCAAATAAATCAATATAATTCAATATATTTCAAGAGATTTAATAGAATTCAAGAGAATTGAAAAGAATAAAAAATGCGAGAGAACTAAGAGAAATTAAAAGATCTCAAAGAATTCAACGCAATTCAATAGATTTCGTAGAATTTAAAGAATTTGAAATATCTCAAGGAATTCAATACAATTCAAAAGAATTCAAGAGGATTCAAAATAGTCCAAGAGAATTTAAAAGAATGTAACGTAATTCTGAAAAATTGAAATAAATGAATATAATTCCAAATATTTCAAGAGATTTAATAGAATTCAGAAAATTTCAAAAGATTCAAAAATATTGAAAAGAATAAAAAAATTCAAGAGAACTAAAAGAATTAAACAGATCTCAAAGGATTCATTGCAAATCATAAGAATTCAAGAGGATTAAAAATAATTCGAGAAAATTTAAAAGAATTTAACGCAATTCAAGAAAATTTAAATAAATAAATATAATTCAAAATATTTCAAAAATTGTAATAGAATTCAAGATAATTCAAAGAATTTAAGAGAATTAAAAAAATTCAAAAGAACAAAAAGAATTCCAAAGAACTCCAAGAATTTAAAGATATTTAGAGAATTCAGTACAATTCAAAATAATTCAGCAGAATTGAAGAAAATTCTAATTACTACAAGAGATTACAAAAAATTCTAGAGAATTCAGAGAAATTAAAAGAATCGAAAAAATTCAATAGAACAAAAAACTTCAAGAGAACTCTAAGAATTTAAAAGAACTCCGAGAATTCAATACAATTCAAAATAATTCAAGAGGATTTAAGAAAATTCTTAAAAATTCAAGAGAATTAAGAAGACTTCTAAGATATACAAAATAATTCAAGATTAATTCAAGATAATTCAAGAAATTTCATAGAATGCAAAAGAATTAATAAAATTCAAAAGAACTAAAAAAATTAAATAGCGCTCAAATAATTTTAGAGAATTTTAAAGAATTTAACGCAATTCAAGAAAATTTAAATAAATAAATATAATTCAAAAGATTTCAAAAGAATTCTAGAGAATTCAAGGAATTTAAGAAAATGACAAAATTTAAAGAAATAACAAGAATTAAAAAGATTTAATAGAATTTAAGAGATCTCAAAGAATTTTAGAGAATTAAAATGATTCAAATAAATTCAACAGAACTAAAAGAACTTAAGAGAATTAACCAAATTCAAAAGAGCTGAAAAATTCAAGAGAACTCAAATAATTTAAGAGAATTTAAAAGAATTCAACAGAATTCAAGATAATTAAAAAAAAGAAGAATTTTAGACAAATAAAATGATTCAAAAGAATTCAATAGTATTTAAGACAATTAAAAAAATGAAGGGAATTTAAGAGAACTACAAAAATTTAAGAGAATTAACCAAATGCAAAAGAAATAAAAAGATTCAACAGAAATTAAATAATTTAAGAGAATTCGAAGAATTCAAAAGAATTAAACAGAATTCAAGAAAATTCAAAGAAATAAAAAGAATTAAAAATATTTCAAGAGATTTCATAGAATTCAAAAGAATTCCAAGATATTCAAGAAAATTTAAAGAAATACAAATAGTTCAAAAGATTTAATAGAATTTAAGAGAATTCAAAGAATTGAAGGGAGTCAAAATGATGCAATAGAACTTAATAGAATTTAAGACAAATTTTAAAAATTCAAAAGAATTCAAGAGAATTAACAAAATTCAAGAGGACGCCAATATTTCAACATAATTCAACAGGATTCAAGATAATTCAAAAGAATTCAAAATAATTTAAGAGAATTGAAAAAAAATCGAGAATTAAAAAGAATTTAATGCAATTCCGGAAAATTAAAAGAAATATAATTCAAAAGATTATAAGAAATTTAATGGAATTAAGAAGAATTCTAAGAAATACAAATATTTCAAGAGGAATTCAAGAGATTTTGTAGAATTCAAAAGAATTAAAAGAATTTAAGAGAATGAAAAAAATTCAAAAGAACTACAAAAATTCAAATCAACTCAAATAATTTCAGAGAATTCAAAAGAATTCAAGAAAATTCAAAGAAATAAACATAATTCTAAGTAATTCAAAAGATTTGATAGAATTCAAAGAAGTCAAGAGAATCCAAAAAATTCAACATAATACAAGAAAATTAAAAAAAAAAATTCAAAAGAATTCAAAAGATTTCATAGATTTCAACGGAATTCAAAATATGCAAGAGCTAACAAAAGTAAAGAGAACTCAAAGAATTAAAGAAAATTCAAAGAATTTAAAGAATCTAAAATCATTCAAGAGAATTCAAAAGAATTCAAAATAATTCAAGAGAAATAAAAAAATCTACGTAATTCAAGTAAATGCAAAATAAGTTAAGTGAATTAAAGAGATTTAAAAAAAAATTAAAGAGAATTAAAGGTGAATTGAAGAGAATTTGGAAAATTAAAAAAAAATCGATAGAACTAAAGAAGTTCATAACAAAATTCAAAGAATCCAGTACAATTCAAGAGAATTCAAACAATTTAAAGGAATCCAAAAATTCAAGAAAAGTCACAACATTTAAAAGAATTAAATACAATTTAAAGGAATCCAAAAGAATTCAACATAATTCAAGAAAATAGATAAAAAGAATTCAAAAGATTTCAAGATATTTCATAGAATTCAAGAGAATTGCAAAAATTCAAAATAACTTAAAAAATTCAAAAGACCTCAAATAACTTGAGAGAATTAAAAGAATTCAATGAAATTCAAAAGAATTAACCAGAATTTAAGAAATTTTGAACAATTCAAAAGAATTAAAGAGATTTCAAAGGAATAAAAATTATTCCATAGAATGAAAGGTACATTCAAGAGAATCTAAAAAAATCAAGAGAATTCCAGAAATTTAATATAATTAAAAGGATTTAAGAGAACTAAAAATGCAAAACAACTAAAAAAATCACGAGAACTCAAAGAATTCAAAATAATTAAAAATAATTTGAGGAACTTCAATATAATTAAACAGAATTCAAAGACATAAAAATAATTCAAAATGGTTTAAAATAATTCCAAATAATTGAAGAGACTTAAATAAAATTCAAGAGATGTAATAAAATTCAACATAGAATATAATCTGATGATGAGAAATAAAATACAAACCTTCATCAAAGGTCTTGAAAGATTCATTTGTTGAAAAGTCGTAGACGTATCGTATGCTGAACATTCTTCAAAATCCATCAGCTCTGAATCCTTTTTCTTCTCGAATTTCTTTCCTTTCTTTTGCCTCGTTTTGAATTCATCTGTAAGTGGGAAATATTTTTTCATAAAACAATTAACAATAGTGCATTAAAATAAAAAAAAGTATGCAAAAACTGTTTCTAAAATATTTTTTTTTACCTTTTTTGAGATCTTCGTCCGAAAGATAAACACCATCGTCACCATCAACTTCTTTTAATTCGGGATCAATTTCAATTTCTTCTGTTCCATTCTGATAAATTCGAAATGATTTTAAACAAGTTTCTATGAAAAAAAGGAGGGTTGCTACAAAATTCCAATTTCAAAATTCCTTGACCAAATAGTTGAGTTTTCAACTCGAAAAGATCAATTTTGGATCAAAAATGAAAGAATTAAGTTTTCAGTTAAAACAATTAATTATCAAACAAGAAATTAATTAATTAATTCTCAACTAAAAGTGTAATAACTGATATTTCCATCTGAAAATATTTTAATTTTCAATTAAAAAACAGTTGAATTAAACAAAAAATAAGAATTTTCAACAAATTAGTTGAATTCTCGAACTGAACATACTAACTTTCAAACCAAAAAGAGGAATTTTCAACCAAGAAAGATCTTCCAGTCAATAAAGAAAAGAAAAACTTTTACAAAATATTGAATTTTCAAACCAAAAAGACGAATTTCCTGCAAAATCGTTGACTTTTCAACCCAAATATATAAAATTTTAACAAAAAAACTTAATTTTCAACCCAGAAATATAAATTTTCTGCCACAAGAATTGAATTTTGAATCCAAAAGAGACGAGTTTTCAACAAAATAAATGAATTTTCAACTAAAAAAGATAAAAATATTTAAAAAAAATAGACTAGTCAAATTTTCAGTTGAAAAAATTAATTTTCAACAAAAAAAAAAACGAACTTTCAACCAAAGGAATTAATTTTTCGATAAAATTATGAATCTTCAACAAAAAAAAATCTATTTTAACAAAATAAATGTTAAGTTTCAATTGAATGGTTCAATTTTCTACCAAAATAGTTTAATTTTCAACCCGAAAAAATTAATTTTCGACTAAGAAGTTTAATTTTCTACCAAAAAGATGAATTTTTTAACAAATTAGTTTAATTTTAAACTAAAAAGATCAATTTACAATAAAAAATGGAATAGTTAAATTTTTAGTTGAAAAAAATAATTTTCAACAACAAAAAACGAATTTTTAACTAAAGAAATGAATCAACTATTCAACCAAAAAAATTAAGAAAAAATAAATTTCCAACTAAAATAGTTGAATTTTTAAACCAATAAGACGAATTTTCAATAAAATAGTAGAATTTGCTAACAAAATGATGACTTATAACCAAAATAAATAATAAAATTTTGAACCAAAATAAAGTTTTGAATTGAAAAAAATTAAATTTCGATGAAAAATAGTTGGATTTCTTTATCGGATTGAACGAAACAGTTGTGATTTTTATTTTTATTTAAAGAAAAATGAATTAACAAAAAAAAAATCAACCAAAGAGATGAATCTTCAATTTCAAAAATAAAATTTTAACAAAGTAGTTAAACTTTCAACCAAGTAGTTGAATTTTCAACAAATAAAGATGAATTCTCAACAAAAAATGTTGATACTTCAACCAAAAAATTTCAATTTTAAATCAAAATTAGTTAAATTCAACAGAATAAGAAGAAAACTTTTCAACAAAAAGTTAATTTTCAACCAAATCGTTGAATTTTCTACAAAAATAATTGAATTTTTAGGCCAATAAGATTAATTTTCCAACAAAACAGCAAAATTTTCAAACGAAAAAGGATGACTTTTTAGCAAAATTGTAGAATTTTCAACAAAATGATTATATTTCCAACCAAATAATAAAATTTTCAACCAAAATCATCTCAACAAAAAATATAATAGTAGACTTTTCAATTTAAAAAAAAAAAATTAACTTTCAACGAAAAATAGTTGGATTTCGTTATTGGATTCCATTAATTCATTTCTCATTTAAGCAAAAAACTTTTAATGTTGAACTTTAATTTTAATTTTGAAAAAAAGAAAGAAATATCTAAAAAATAATGGAATCCTCAACTAAAACAGATTAATTTTGAACGAAACAGTTGAGATCTTCAACCAAAAAAAGAGGAAATTTCTACTAAAACAGATGAATTTGCTACCTAAAAATTAATTTTCTACAAAAAGGCGAATTTTCAACAAAATGCAGGAATTTTTAACAAAATAGTTGAATTTTCAACTAAAAAAGATCAATTTACAATCAAAAATGAAATATTTAAATTTTCATTAAAAAAAATTAATTATCAACAGAAAAAAACGAATTTTTAACCAAAGAGATGAATCTTCAGCCACAAAAGTAGTTTAATTTCCAACCAACAAAGACAAATTTTCAACCAAATCGTTGAACTTTCTACCGAAATAGTTGAATTTTGAAGCCAATAAGAATAGATGGATTTTCTTATTGAATTCTATCCAGTCAGTTCTAATTTAAACGAAAAAACTTTTAATTTTGAACTTTAATTTTAATTTTTAACTGAAAATGATGCAATTTATAACCGAATTGATGAATTTTCCACCTAAAAGGACTGATTTTCAACCAAAAAAATGACTTTTTAACAAAATTAGTGAATTTGCAACGAAATAATAAAATTAACTTCAACTTCAGTTTATCGAAATTTCCCTGATATTCCCTGATCAGTTTTAAATTCCCTGACCTTCCCTGATTTTCTGGAATTCCCTGACCTGTAGCAACTCTAAAAAATCCAACAAACCTTAGATAGTTTTTTATTTAAAAGTGTTTTCAAGCTTAAAAGTTATATTTCAATTTATGTAATTTTATACAGAATTTTACAAAATTTGGATATAAATCCTTTATCTTTCAATGAAATTAGCTCTTCGAAAATTTCATAACCCAAACGAAATATTTTTTAAATAAAATTGTTTAGAGGAAATTAGGCGAGACATATATTTCCGATTTGAAAACAAAAAATTGGTATATTATTTTTTGGCCTAATACAGAATCTTTTTAAATTTTTCTTCAGTTTTTGAATGTAAAAAATGTCTGAAGTAATATAAAAAAAAAGTAAAATGTTAGAAGGAATTATAAATTATTTACCTGGCGATCGCGTCTCGCGATTTTTATTTTATCATCGAGCTTTGTTTTCGCTATTCGTTTTATGTATTTGCTCAAATCATTCCAAGTGTCCTGGTTGTATTCAGAAGTAGTGTTTATAAATTTAAAATCGTTGTCAAAGTCTTTTCCCTCCTTTCCTTCCTTTTTCTTCGGCCTTCGTGGTTGGAACTAATTTTGAATAAACAAAAATTAAACACTTTTTTTAAACCTGCTGATGCAAATTATTTGTTTTCTTCTTAATCTATAAATAAAATAAATATAGAGGAATGAAATTTTGAATAAAAATTACGTCTGCAAACACCAAAAACTCTCAATTTAAATTAAAAACAATTTTCAGTCAGAAAAATAAATTTTCAACCAAAAACCAAACGAATTTAAAAAAAAAAAGATCTTTCAACAAAATAGTTAAATTTTCAACAAAATAAATAAATTTTTCAATAAAATGATGAATCTTTAACTAATAAAATGAATTTTCAACCAAATAGTTGCATTTTCAACCCAAAAGATGAATTTTCTACGAAAAAAAAAATTTTAACAAAATACATGAATTTTCAACTAAAAAGATAAAATTTCAACAAAAATAGAATAGTTCAATTTTCAGTTGGAAAAATAAATTTTCAACCAAAAAAAACGAATTTTCAACAAAATAGTTAAAATTTTCAAACAAAGAAATGAATTTTTCAGTTAAATGATGAATCTTCGACCAATAAAATAATTTTTGAACCAAATAGTTGAATTTTCAACCCAAAAGATGAATTTTCTACCGGAAGAAAGACAATTTTTCTAAAAAATACATGAATTTTCAACTAAAGATACATTTTTAACAACAAAAGAATGATTGACGGGAAGATTCAAAACCAATTATTGTTGTCGCTTTCTGTAAAACTGAATGACTAATAAATGCTTATTAAAAAATATAACTAAAATAAAAAGCAAATAACAATTTTTTAAATTTCAAAATATTTTAAAAGCAATAATTAAGAAAAATTTAACTAAATGAAAAAATATCCTTTAAAAAGAGTAAAATAAATATATATTATTTATCTATATATTTTCATTTTCAATAAAAAACAGTTGAATTAAACAAAAAAATAAGAATTTTCAATAAATTAATCGAATAATTTTCCTCACATGAAATGGAATAGTTGAATTTCCAGTAAAAGAAATGAATTTTTAACTAAAAAAGAAATTTTTCAATAAAATGATGAATCTTCAACCAAACAAATAGAATTGTTAATCAAATATTTGAATTTTCATTGCAAACGATTCATTTTCTACCATAAGAGACAAATTTTCAACAAAATAAATGAATTTTCAACTAAAAAAGATAAATATTCAAGAATATATGACACAGTTACATTTTCAGTTAAAAAATTAATTTTCACAAAAAAAAATTTTTTTTAAACAAAATAGTTGAATTTTCACCTAGATAAATTAATTTTTTAATAAAATCATGAATCTTTAAACAAAAAAATATGTATCTTCAACAAACGAATTAATGTTGAACTAAAATAGAATAGTTGCATTTTCTCAAAAAAAAATTAATTTTCAACCAAATAATATAAATTTCAACGAAGCAGTTCAATTTTCAACCAAACAGATGAATTTTTAAACAAAAAGATTAATTTTATATTTAAAAAAAAACAATGTTTAGAAGAATATATGAACTTTCAACTAAAAAAAGATAAATTTTCAACAAAAATAGAATAGTTCAATTTAAAACAAATAAATGGATTTTTAACTAAAATATAATAGTTAAATTTTCAATAAAAAAATTAATTTTCAACCAACTAAAATAAATTTTCAACGAAAAAGTTAAATTTTAAAACGAAAGATCAATTTTCTACCAAGAAGACAATTTTTCAAGACAATACATGAATTTTCATCTAAAAAAGACACATTTTTAATCAAAAATAGATCATTTGAATCTTCAGTACAAATATTAATTTTAAAGCAAATAACATAAAATGATGAATCTTCAACGAACAAAAACAATTTTTAACGAAGTAGTTTGAGTTTTTAACCCAAAAGATTAATGTTCTAAAAAAAAGACAAATTTTTAACAAAATACATGAATTTTCAAAGAAATATTTGAATTTAAGGAATTTTCAACTGAAGAAGATAAATTTTCAACCAATAAAATAAATTTTCAAACTAGAATATTAAATTTCTATCGAAAAAGATCAATTTTCCACTAAAATGGAATAGTTGAATTTTCAGTAAAAGAAATGAATTTTTAAACAAAATGATGAAACGTCACCTAATAAAATCAATTTTTAACAAAGCAGTTCAGTTCTTAAACCAAAAACTAATTTTATACAAAAAAAAAAACGAATTTATCAATCAAGAATATGAATTTTTAAACAGGAAGATTAAATTTCTTTCGAAAAAGATAAATTTTCCACCAAAAATGGAATAGTTGCAATTTCAGTAAAATAAAAACATTTTTTCACAAAAATGTTGAATCTTTAACCAAAAAAATTAATTTTTAACCAAATAATTAAAATTTCAACCAAACAGATGAATTTTCAACCATGAAGATGAAATTTCTACAAAAAAAGCTCAATTTTGCACAAAAATGGAATAAATGAATTTTCAGTAAAAGTAATTAATTTTAACCAAATAGTTGAATTTTAAATCCAAAAGATTAATTTTCTATCAAAAAAGACGAATTTTCAGCATGAATGTTCAAAGAAATATTTGACTTTAAGGAATTTTCAACTGATGAAGATGAATTTTTAAACCAAAAAAGCGAATTTTCAACCAAGAAAATGAATTTTAAAACAAGAAAATTACATTTCTATAGAAAAAGGTAAATTTTCCACAAAAAAAGGAATAGTTGAATTTTCAGTGAAAGACATTAATTTTTAATCTAATTTAATCTACATTTTTAATCTACAAATTTTCAACAAAATCCATGAATTTACAAAGAAATATTTTAATT
>CAKNYM010051043.1:151502-164782 GCA_932195095.1 Andricus curvator
ACAAAATCCATGAATTTACAAAGAAATATTTTAATTTAAGGAATTTTCAAATCACAAGATAAATTTTGCCACAAAAAATGGAATAGTTGAATTTTCAATTCCGAAGATTAATTTTGTACCAAAAAAGACAAATTTAAAAAAAACCCATGAATTTACAAATAAATATTTTAATTTAAGGAATTTTCAAACCGAAAAAGATAAAATTTTCAATCAAGAAAATGAAGTTTGAAACAAGAAAACTAAACTTCTAACGAAAAAGATAAATTCTCCACAAAAAATGGAATAGATGAATTTTCAACCAAAAAGATAAATTTTTAACCAAATAGTTGATAAAGTTACAAAGCAAACAGACGAACTTTCAACCAAGAAAATGAATTTTAAAACAAGAAAATTAAATTTCTATCAAAAAAGATAAATTTTTCACAACAAATGGAATAGTTGAATTTTCAGTAAAAGAAATGAATTTTTACCAAAAAGTTAAATTTTAAATCCAAAAGATTAATTTTCAATTGAGGAAGATGAATTTACAAAGCAGACAGAAGAATTTTTAACCAAGAAAATGAATTTTAGAAGAAGAAAATTAAATTTCTACCGAAAAAGTTAAATTTTCCACAAAAAGTGGAATAGTTGAATTTTCAGTAAGAGAAATTAATTTTTAGTCAAATACTTGAATTTTCAATTCCGAAGATTAATTTTTGACCAAAAAAGACAAATTTTCAAACAAGAAAATTGAATTTCTATCAAAAAAGATCAATTTTTCACAAAAAATGGAATAATTGAATTTTCAACCAAAAAGATAAATTTTTAACCACATAGTTGAATTT
Source organism: Andricus curvator (assembly GCA_932195095.1). Classification (NCBI taxonomy): domain Eukaryota; kingdom Metazoa; phylum Arthropoda; class Insecta; order Hymenoptera; family Cynipidae; genus Andricus; species Andricus curvator. The sequence goes on from CAKNYM010051043.1 coordinate 152,327, forward strand.
TCAATGAAAAAGATTAATTTTTAACTGAGGAAGATAAATTTACAAAGCCAACAGACGAATTTTTAACCAAGAAAATAAATTTTAAAACAAGAAAATTAAATTTCTACTAGAAAATAAATTTTTAACCAAACAGACGAATTTTCAACCAAGAAAGTGAATTTTAAAACAAGAAAATTAAATTTCTATCGAAAAAGATAAATTTTCCACAAAAAATGGAATAGTGGAATTTTCATTAAAAGAAATTAAATTTTAATCTAATAGTTGAATTTTCAATTCCGAAGATTAATTTTTTTACCAAAAAAGACAAAATTTCAACAAAATCCATGAATTTACAAAGAAATATTTTAATTTAAGGAATTTTCAAATCACAAGATAAATTTAAAAAAAATGGAATAGTTGAATTTTCAATTCCGAAGATTAATTTTTTACCAAAAAAGGCAACCTTTAAAAAAAACCATAAATTCAAAAAAAAATATTTTAATTTAAGGAATTTTCAAACCGAAAAAGATAAAATTTTCAATCAAGAAAATGAATTTTAAAACAAGAAAATTAAACTTCTATCGAAAAAGATAAATTTTCCACAAAAAATGGAATAGTTGAATTTTCAACCAAAAAGATAAATTTTTAACCAAATAGTTGATAAATTTACAAAGCAAACAGACGACTTTTTATCCAAGAAAATGAATTTTAAAACAAGAAATTTAAATTTCTATCGAAAAAGATAAATTTTCCACAAAAATGGAATAGTTGAATTTTCATTCAAAAAGATAAATTTTTAACCAAATAGTTGAATTTTTAATGCAAAAGATTAATTTTCTACCAAAAAAGGCAATTTTTCAACAAAATACACGAATTTTCAAAGAAATATTTTAATTTAGGGAATTTTCAACTGAAGAAAATAAATTTCAACCAAACATGAAATAGTTAAATTTTCAGTTAAAAAAATTAATTTTCCACAAAATAGTAGAATTTTCAACCAAAATAGTTCAATTTTCAAAAAAATTATTTAAATTTTCAACCAAAACAGCCAAATTTTCGAAAAAAACTCTCATCATCTGTCTTCGTGGTTGAAACGAATTTTAAATAAACAGAAATGAAACATTTATTTTAGAGCTGCCAATTCAAATGACTTGTTTTTTTTATTACTCTATAAATAAAATAAACATAGAGAAATTAAACTACGAATAAAAGTTATGTCTGCAGATACGAAAAACGCAAAAAAAACTCTCAATTTGAATTAAAAACTCCGAAAACATGATGGTAAACAAACATGAAATTACGCGGATTAAAACGATTGTTGAGTAAAGTTGCAGTAAAAAAATCGTGTATTAATCAAAATTGAGAGTTATGCCTATTTTTGCAAATTTCTATTTCATATTTCAAGAAACTTAAAAAATTAGAAACAAAATTTGGAGGTTATGAACTTACATCTTCTTCTTCATCAGATTTATCCGAAAAATCCGGAACTTCTTGATCATCATCGATAGTTTTTATTAAATCATAATTAGTATCCATTTTTCACTTGACGACAAAGTTTATTTGATTAATTTAACAGACAAAAACTATTTTTCGTAAAAGTCACTTTCAGGTTATGTCGGTACCTCACGCGCACGTGTGACGCGAAAACAAATGACAAACGAGAGCGATTTCCGGTTTGAAATTTGGAAATGACGTCTAATTGGCGCGAATATTTAAAAAGAATTTTTTTTTTGCTACTTTCTATAAAAGCGAATCAATAAAAAATGTTTATTAAAAATTTAACTTAAATAAAAATCAAATTAAATCTATTTTAAAATTGGAAAACGTATTGAAGGCAATAATTAAAAAAAATTAACTACACGAAAAAAATTCTTTAGGAGTGAAATAAATATGTATTATTTATTAATTTTCAACCGAAAAAAGGAGTTTTCAATAAAATAGTTACATTTTTAAATAAGGTAATGAATGAAGTTGAATTTTAAACCAAAGAAATGTATTCTTCAATAAAATTATGAATCTTCAATCAATAAAATAATTTTTTTTAAACAATTTGTTAAATGTTCAACCCAAAAGATGAACTTTGTACCCAAAATGATAAATTTTCAACAAAAAACATGAATTTTCTATTAAAAAAAAAAGGTAAAAATTTAACAAAAGTAGAATAATTCAATTTTCAATTAAAAAATAAATTTTCAAGAATGAAAACAACGAGTTTTTAATTTAAAAAAAACGAATTTTTAATAAAATATTTTGATTTTCGACCAAAGAAATTAATTTCTAACCAAATTGTTTACTAAAAACGAAAAGGAATTGTGAAAAAAAAAGAATTTTTAATAAAATGATGAATTTTCTATAATTAACATAATTTTTTTCTGCCAAAAAGACAGATTTTTAACAAAAATAAATTAGTTCAATTTTCAGATAGAAAAATAAATTTTTAACCATAAAAACACGATTTTTTAATTTAAAAAAATAACTTACAATAAAATAGTTTACTTTTCATCTAAAGAAATAAATTCTTGACCAAAATTATTTATTATTATTTATTTTTCTCAAAATAGTTGAATTTTTTATCAAAAAGATGTATTTTCTACCAAAAAAAGACAAATTTTCAACAAACAAAGAATATTTCACTTTTCAGTTAGAAAAGTAAATTTTCGATTATAAACGAAACGAAATTAAAAAAAAAAATAATTTAAAACAAAATACTTTAATTTTCAACAACAAAAAAATGAATTTTTCAATAAAATGATGATGAATCTTCAACCAATAAAATAAATTTTTAACCAAATAGTTGAATTTTTAACCCAAAAGTTTACTTTTCTACAAAAAAACAATAAATTTTCAACAAAATAGAATAGCCTAATTTTAAGTTAGAAAAATAAATTTTCAACTAAAAACCAAAATGATTTGTCAAAAGAAAAAACAATTTTTCAATAAAATGATGAATTTTCAATAATTAACATAAATTTTTAACCAAAAGAATAATTTTCTGAAGAAAAAAATTAAATTTCCAACGAAAAACATGAATTTTCAACTAAAAAAAGGTAAATTTTCAACAAAAATAGAATAATTCAATTTTCGGTTAGAAAAAAAAATTCAATTAAAAACGAAACGAAATTATAAGAAAATTTCAATAAAATAGTTAAATTTTCCAAACAAAAAATTAAATTTCTGCCAAAAAAGACAAATTTTAAACCAAAATAAATTACTTCAATTTTCAGATAGAAAAATAAATTTTTAACCATAAAGAAACGATTTTTTAATTGAAAAAAAAAATAATTTTCAATAAAATAGTTTAATTTTTAACAAAAGAAATAAATTTTTAACCAAAATTATCTATCTTGAACCAAAAAAATATTTTTTCTCCAACTAGTTGAATTTTATATCAAAAAGATGTATTTTCTACCTAAAAAAAAGACAAATTATCAACAAACATAGAATATTTCACTTTTCAGTTAGAAAAATAAATTTTCAACTATAAACGAAACGAAATTATAAAAAAAAAGAATTTACAAAAAAATAGTTTAATTTTCAACAACAAAAAAATGAATTTTTCAATAAAATTATGATGAATCTTCAAACAATAAAATAAATTTTTAACCAAATAGTTGAATTTTAAACCCAAAAGAATAATTTTCTACAAAAAAAATTTAAATTTTCAACGAAAAACATGAATTTTCAACTAAAAAAAGGTAAATTTTCAACAAAAATAGAATAATTCAATTTTCGGTTAGAAAAAAAATCAAACTAAAAACGAAACGAAATTATAAAAAAAAATGTAAATAAAATAGTTAAATTTTCCACGCAAAAGATATTTCTGCCAAAAAAGACCAATTTTTAACCAAAATAAAGTAGTTCAATTTTCAGATAGAAAAATAAATTTTTAACCATAAAAAAAACGATTTTTTAATTTAAAAAAATATATTTTAAAATAAAACAGTTTAATTTTCAACCAAAAAAAAAAAAAATTTTTAACCAAAATTATGAATCTTAAACCAAAATAATATTTTTTCTCCAAATAGTTGAATTTTCTACAAAAAAAAAGACAAATTTTCAACAAACATAGAATATTTCACTTTTAAGTTAGAAAAATAAATTTTCAACTAGAAACGAAACGAAATTATGACAAAAAAGAATTTACAACAGAATAGTTTAATTTTCAAAAGAAAAAAATGAATTTTTCAATAGAATGATGATGAATCTTCAACCAATAAAATAAATTTTTAACCAAATAGTTGAATTTTTAGCCCAAAAGATTACTTTTCTACCAAAAAAAGACAAATTTTCAACAAAAATAGAATAGACTAATTTCGAGTTAGAAAAATAAATTTTCAACTAAAAACGAAACGGAATTGTCAACAAAAAAAAAAGAATTTTTAATAAAATGATGAATTTTCAATCACTAACATACATTTTTAACCAACTGGTTGAATTTTCAACCCAAAAGCTTAATTTTCTACAAAAAAATTTAATTTTCAACTAAAAAAAGGTGAATTTTCAACAAAAATAGAATAATTCAATTTTCGGTTAGAAAAAAAAATCAAACTAAAAACGAAACAAAATTATTTAAAAAATGTCAATAAAATAGTTAAATTTTCCACACAAAAGATGATATTTCTGCCAAAAAAGACAAATTTTTAACCAAAATAAAGCAGTTCAATTTTAAGATAGAAAAATAAATTTTTAACCATAAAAAAATGATTTTTTAATAAAAAAAATATTTTTTAATAAAATAGTTTAATTTTCAACCAAAAAAAAATAAATTTTTAACCAAAATTATGAATCTTAAACTAAAATAATATTTTTTCTCCAAATAGTTGAATTTTCTACCAAAAAAAAAGACAAATTTTCAACAAACATAGAATATTTCACTTTTAAGTTAGAAAAGTAAAATTTCAACTATAAACGAGACGAAATTATAAAAAAAAGAAATTTTACAACGAAATAGTTTAATTTCAACAGAAAAAAATGAATTTATCAATAAAATGATGATGAATCTTCAAGCAATAAAATAAATTTGTAACCAAATAGTTGAATTTTTAACCCAAAAGATTACTTTTCTACAAAAAAAAAGAATAAATTTTCAACAAAAATAGAATAGACTAATTTTGAGTTAGAAAAATAAATTTTCAACTAAAAACAAAACGGAATTATCAACAAAAAAATTTTTTTTTAATAAAATGATGAATTTTTAATCATTAACATAAATTTTTAACCAAATGGTTGAATTTTCAACCCAAAAGATTAAATTATCTACCAAAAAATTTAATTTTCAACGAAAAACAAGAATTCTCAACTAAAAAAACGTAAATTTTCAACAAAAATAGAATAATTCAATTTTCGGTTAGAAAAAAAAATTCATCTACAAACGAAACGAAATTATTAAAAAAATGTCAATAAAATAGTTAAATTTTCCACACAAAAGATGAAATATTTGCCAAAAAAGAAAAATTTTTAACCAAAATAAATTAGTTCAATTTTCAGATAGAAAAATAAATTTTAACCATAAAAAACACGATTTTTTAATTAAAAAAAAAATAATTTTCAATAAAATAGTTTAATTTTCGACCAAAAAAATAAATTTTTAACCAAAATTATCTATCTTGAACCAAAAAAATATTTTTTCTCCAACTAGTTGAATTTTCTATCAAAAAGATGTATTTTCTACCTAAAAAAAGACAAATTATCAACAAACATAGAATATTTCACTTTTCAATTAGAAAAATGAATTTTCAACTATAAACAAACGAAACTATAAAAAAAAAAATTTACAACGAAATAATTTAATTTTCCACAGAAAAAAATGAATTTTTCTATAAAATGAAGATGAATCTTCAACCAATAAAATAAATTTTTAACCCAAAAGATTACTTTTCTACAAAAAAAAACAAACAAATTTTCAACAAAAATAGAATAGCCTAATTTTCAGGTAGAAAAATAAATTGTCAACTAAAAACGAAACGAAATTTTCAACAACAAAAAATGAATTTTTAATAAAATGATAAATTTTCAATCATTAACATAAATTTTTAACCAAATGGTTGAATTTTCAACCCAAAAGATTAAATTTTCTACAAAAAAAAGTTAAATTTTCAACGAAAAACATGAATTTTCAACAAAAAAAAGGTAAATTTTGAACAAAAATAGAATAATTCAATTTTTGGTTAGAAAAAAAATCGACTAAAAAAGAAATGAAATTACAAAAAAAAATATCAATAAAATAGTACAATTTTCAACACAAAAGATTAAATTTCTGCCAAAAAAGACAAATTTTTAACCAAAATAAAGTAGTTCAATTTTCAGATAGAAAAATAAATTTTTAACCACAAAAAACACGATTTTTTAATTAAAAAAAAAATAGTTTTCAATAAAATAGTTGAATTTTCAACCAAAGAAATAAATTTTTAACCAAAATTATGTATCCTAAACCAAAAAAATATTTTTTTCTCCAAATAGTTGAATTTTCTACTAAAAAGATGTATTTTCTACAAAAAACAACAAACACAGAATATATCACTTTTCAGTTAGAAAAATAAATTTTCAACTATAAACAAACAAAACTACAATAAACATTTTCAACAGAAAAAAAATAAATTTTCCAATAAAATTATGAAGAATCTTCAACCAATAAAATAAATTTTTTAACAAATAGTAGAATTTTTAATCCAAAAGATAAATTTTCTACAAAAAAAAAAGATAAATTATCAACAAAAATAGAATAATTGGCCCGAAGATTCAAAACACCTTCTTTAGTCGCTTTCTATAAATGTGAATTAATAAAACATGTTTATTAAAAATATAACTAAAATAAAAATCAAATAAAATATATTTAAAAATTAAAAATCTACTATTTATTAATTTTCAACCAAGAAAAAAAGAGTTTTCAACGAAATAGTTGAATTTTTAAGCAACGCGATGCATCTTCGATAAAAAAAATTCCACAAACTAGTTGAATCCTCCACAAAAACAGGCCAATTTTCAAAGCAAAAATATGAATTTTTAACAAAAAAGTTGAATTTTCAATAAAAAAATGTGAATTTTCTATCAAAATAATTGAATTTTTAACACAAAAAAATACAAGTTTTCAATCAAATAAATGAATTTTCAACTAAAAAAGATCAATTTTTGAAGCAAAAATGGTATAGTTGCAGTTTCAATAAAAAAAAAATTTGCAATTAAAATTATTTTTTTAACAAATCAATTAAATTTTCAACCACAGAAATGAATTTTTCAATAAAATGATGAATCTTCAACCAATAAAATAGATTTTTAACCAAGTGGTTGGATTTTCAATCTAAAAGATAAGTTTTCTACCAAAAAAAGGCATATTTACAACAAACATAGAATAGTTCAATTAAAAAAAAAATTTAACCGTAAACAAAACGAATTTTTAACAAGAAAAAAAAACGAATTTTCAACCAAATAGTTTACTTTTCATCCAAAAAAGTGAATTTTTCAATAAAATGATGATGAATCGTCGACCAATAAAACAAATTTTGAACCAAGTTCTTGAATTTTCAACCTAAAAGATTATTTTTCTACTAAAAAAGATACATTTTCAACTAAAAACGAAATTATGAAAAAAAATTCATCAAAATAGTTTAATTTTCGACAAAAGAAATAAAGTTTTAACAAAAAAGATTCATCTTAAACCAAGAAAATTTTTTTTTGTTCACCAAATAGTTGGATTTTCAACCCAAAAGATGATTTTTCTACCAAAAAAGACAAATTTTCAACCAAAATAGAATGATTCAGTTTTAAATATATTTTCAAATTAAGAATCGTATTAAAAGAAATAATTAAAAAAATATATAAATAAATATTTTTTTCACTAGTTATTAATTTTCAACCAAGAAGAAAAGAGTTTTCAACAAAATAGTTGAATCCTCCACAAAAACAGACTAATTTTCAAATCAAAAATATGAATTCTTAACAAAAAAGTTGAATTTTCTACCAAAATAATTGAATTTGCAACTAAAAAAAGATAAATTTTCAACCAAAGAAATAAATTTTCCAATGAAGCGATCAATTTCAACCAATAAAATAAATTTTTAACCAAATGGTTGAATTTTCAACCCAAAATATGAGTTTTCTACCAAAAAAATTAAATTTTCAACGAAAAACATGAGTTTTCAACTAAAAAAGGTAAATATTAAACAAAAATAGAATAATTCAATTTTCAGTAAGAAATATAAATTGTCAACCATAAAAAACACCTATTTTTAATTTAAAAAGACGAATTATCAATAAAATAGTTTAATTTTCGATCAAAGAATTGAATTTTTAACCAAAATAATGCAGCTTAAACCAAAAAATTATTTTTCATCAAAAAGTTGAATATTAAAACCAAAAGATGAATTTTCTACCAAATAAGGCAAATTTCAACAAAAATAGAATATGTAGTTTAATTTTCGGTTAGAAAAATAAATTATCAACTGAAAAAAAGGAATTTTTAACAAAAACAAAAAAATAATTTTCTACGAAAAAAAGACAAATTTTCAACAACAAAAAATGAATCTTTTGATAAAATGATGAATCTTCAACTAATAAAATAAATTTTGTACCAAATAGTTGAATTTTCATCCCAAAAGATGAATTTTATTTTCTACCAAAAAAAAAATGGAATAGTTCAATTTTCGGTTAGGAAAATAATTTTTCAACCAAACACGAAACGAATTTTTAACAACAAAAAAGGAAGTTAAATTTTCAGTCAAAGAAATGAATTATCCAATAAAATGATGAATCCTTAAACAAACAAATTATTTTTTAACCAAATGGTTGAATTTTCAACCCAAAAATATATTTTTTTTTACCAACAAAGACAAAGTTTCAACAAAATACACGAATTTTTAACTTAAAATAGAATAGTTAAATTTGCAAACAGATGAATCTTCAACATAGAATTAAAATCAGTTTTCTATCAAAAAAGATCATTTTTCGACAAAAAATGAAATAGTTAAATTTTCAGTGAAAAAAAATACATTTTCAACTAAAGAAAAGAATTTTCAATCAAACAGATAAATTCTCAGCCAAGGAGATTAATTTTTTTCCAAAAAAGATTATTTTTTTAAAAATACATTGAATTTTTTAACATAATATTTTTATTAAAGGAATTTTCAACCTAACAATATGAAAAAAAATATGAAGTAGTCAGCAAGAAGATTTACATCCAAATATCAAAAAGAGACGAATTTTCGAGCCAAAAAGGCCAATTTTTTACAAGACAGTTGCATTTTTAGCAAAAAAAAAAAAATTTTTGAACCAAGATGAATTTTCAACCAAAAAATGACTTTTTTACAAAAAAAAAAAAGATGAATTTTCAATTCAAAAGAACGAATTTATAATCCAAAAAGACGAATGTACAAAAAACAAGTTGAATTTTCGACCAAAAAAGATGACTTTGTAACAAAATAGTTGAATTTTCAACAAAATAATTAAATATTCAATCAAATAGTAGAAATTTTAAATTACTTTTCTACAACGAAAGATGAATTTTCAATTTAATAGAACATATTTTCTATCCAAAAAGACGAATTTACAAAACAAAAGTTTAATTTTGGACAAAAAAAGATGACTTTTTTAGAAAACAGTTGAATTTTCAACAAAATAATTAAACTTTCAACCAAATAGTAGAAGTTTTAAACAAAAGAGATAAATTCTGAACCACAAAGATACTTATAGACATTTTAACAAAAATAATTAACTTTTATCCAAAAGAGACGAATTTTCAAGCCATAAAGATGAAATTTTTACAAGGCAGTTGAATTTTCGAAAAAAAACTTAATTTTGAACCGAGAAAGATGAACTTTCATTGAAAAATGACTTTTTTTTTACAAAAAAAGGTAAATTTTCAATTTAAAAAAACAAATTGTCGATCCAAAAAGACGAATGTACAAAAACCCAGTTGAATTTTTTACCAAAACGATGATTTTTTAAGAAAATAATTTAATTTTCAACAAAATAATTAAACTTTCAACTAAATAGTAGAATTTTTAAACAAAAGCGATAAATTCTGAACCAAAAATATAATTATAGACTTTTCAACAATGAGAGTTAATTTTTACCCAAGAGACAAATTTTCAACAAAATAGCTGAATTTTTAACCCAAAAGATGAATTTTTTACAAGACAGTTGAATTTTCAGCAAAAAAAAATAATTTTGAACTAAAGAAGAATTTTCAAGAAAAAATTATTTTTCTACAAAAAGATGAATTTTTAATTTAAAAGAACGAATTTTTAATCCAAAAAGACGAATGTACAAAAGTGATAAATTCTGAAACAAAGAGATGAATTTTCAATAAAAAATGATTAAACCTACAAATAAAACAGTTGCATTTTTAACCAAATTCCTGAATTTTCAAGCCAAAAAGGCGAATTTTTTACAAGACAGTTGAATTTTCAACAAAAATTACTTTTCTACAAAAAATATACATCTTCAATTCAAAATGTACAAAAAAATTATTTCAATTTTCGACCAAAACAATAACTTCTTACAAAGTAGTAGAATTTTCAACGAAATAGTAGAAGTTTTAAACAAAAGAGGTAAATTCTCAACCAAAAAAGATTATTTTTTTTACGAAAATAAAATTATTTTAATGTCAAAATAATATTTTTCAGTAATTTTTCTAACTGAATTTTTTCTTATGGTCGCTTATTGAGAATTAAAAAAAAAGTTGAATTTAATAAAGCATAGCTTATTTTTCAAGAAAAAGATTCCCTATATCTCTATTGTTTCCAATTTTAAAAATAAGTGAATACTCTTCAAACTACAGTTATCTGTTAAAAAAAGTATCCTTTTAAAAAAATTGTTTTAACAATTTAAGCCACAGAAAAATGTACTTTCAAAATTGAAAACCGTAGAGTTTTTTGTTAAAGAAAAAGAATTTAGACAAAAATTTTGGGGAATTGAAAAAAAATCGAGATTACAAAAAAGGTAATATTTATTAAACTCAGGACAATTTTCCTTTCGCTTACACATTTTTAAATAAACACGAGTCGCAGTCATCTCTTAACGAAATACAAAATTTCTCACATTCGAGAAAACAATTACAAAATGATTCTATCAACAAATTTCGAGACAAAATGCAGATTAATTCATACATCCTAAATTAAAAAAAAAAACATCTACTTCCCTCTTCCTCGTTTTCCTCCCGTTTTTCCTTTTTTCGCTGGAGTTTTCTTCTCATCGGCCTGAAAAATTTAACCATAATATAAAACGGAAAACTGAGGAATATCATAAATCAACAATAAATAATTTTACTGAATCTTACTTTGCGCTTCGGAGGATTTGGATTGGGTAGAACTTTGAAAAATGAATCGAGCCGACCCTGAGTCGAAGTGCTTCTGGCCTTTAGTAATTTTTTCGCTCCATTTCTGACCCTTTCTTCGGAAAACTGTTTGTCTCCACAGAGATATTTCACCAGGCCTTCTTCATCCGGGTCCGTCCATTTCAACTAGAAATATTCAAGAAAATATATAGGATTAAAATTTTCAACCAAAAAAGACCAATTTCCGACCAGAAAGTTAATTTTAAATAAAAAAAAGATGAATTTTCTACCAAATAGTTGAACTTTCAAACAAAAGAGATAAATTCTTAACAAAAAAGTTGAATTTTCTACAAAACAGCTGTATTTTCAGTCCCAAATTTATAATTTTTTAACGAAAAAGTTTATTTCCTACCAAATAATTCAAGTTTCTATAAAATTGTTGAATTTTAAATTAAAAACGATAAATTTTCTACCAAAAGAGATGAATTTTCAACCAAAAAAGACCAATTTCCGACAATTTTAACCAAAAAGATGAATTTTCTACGAAGCAGTTGAATTATCATTCCCAAATTAAATTTTTTAAATAAAACAGTTGATTTTCCACATAAAAATTTAAGTTTCTTTAACAAAAGGGATGATACTTTCAACTCAAAAAGACGAATTTAAAAAAAAAAGATACATTTTTAACAAAAAAAAAGATAAAATTTCTACAAAACAGTTAAATATACAGTCACAAATTGTGAATTTTCTACCAAAAAGAGATACATTTTAAACCAATAAAGATGAATTCTCTACCAAATAGTTGAACTTTCAAACAAGAGACAAATTTTTAACAAAAAATGGAATATGTAACCAGAAAGATGAATTTTCTACAAAACAGTTGTATTTTCAGTCCCGAATTTAGAATTTTTTAACAAAAAAGATGATTTTTCACAAAATAATTCAAGTTTCGATAAAATTGTTGAATTTCCAATCCAAAACGATAAATTTTCTACCAAAAGGGATGAATTTTCAACCCAAAAAGACGAATTTTTAAAAAAAGAGTGGAGTTTTCAAGTTAAAAAGTAGAATTTTTAGAAAATATTTGTCTTTTAAACCCAGAAAAATAAATTTCCAATAAGAAAGTTAATTTTCACAAAAGAAAGATGAATTTTCTTCCAAAAAGATGAATTTTCTACGAAACAGTTGAATTTTCAGTCTCAAATTTA
>CAKNYM010051043.1:198719-215084 GCA_932195095.1 Andricus curvator
TTTTTCTTTAGTTTCAAACAATTGAATTTTCAACTGTTAATAATTCAATGGGGAAACATGGAAAAGTAAATTTTAAATTTTCTCCAGTTTTCAAAAATGGAATTTTCAGCAGGTGAAACTTCAATTTTTTATTCGTTATTACATTTTCAATTTTCTTCAATTTTAAACAAATGAATTTATAACTGTTATAAATTCAATTGAAAAAAATTGAAAATTTAATTTTCAATTTTCTGCAATTTTCAAGAATTGAATTTTCAGCAGCTGAAATTTCAATGTTCAATTTTCTCAACTTTTAACAGTTGAAAATTAATTTTTCTTTTTAAATTACATTTTCTTCAATGTTAAACAACTGAATTTTCAACAGTTGAAAATTGAATTTCCAGCTTAAAAAATCAATTGTTGCAGATGAAAGAAAATTGAATTTAGCAAATTATATTTTCAATAATTGAATTTTCAATTTTCTTCAGTTTTAAACTGTTTTTTTTTTAATTGTTGAAAATTGAATAAATTCAATTGTTGAAAATTAAAAAAAAATTTTATTTGAATTTTCAATTTTCTTAAATTTTCAACAGTTTAAAATTCAATTTTTAGTTTTTTTATTAAATTTTCAATTATCTTGAATTTTAAACAATTGAATTTTAAACTGTTAAAAATGCAATTGTTGCAAATTAAAGAATATTGAAATTTGAATTTAGTCAATTAAATTTTCAAAAATTGAATTTTCAAATTTGCTTAAAATTTATCATTCAAATTTTCAACAGCTTAAAACTCAATTTTTTAAAAAATTTTCAACAATTGAATTTTTATTTTTCTTTAGTTTCAAACAATTGAATTTTCTTTCTTGTTTAGTTTCAAACAATTGAATTTTAAATAGTTGAAATTTCAATTTTCTTCAACTTTTAACAGTTGAAAATTCAATTTTTTTATTTTTTATTAAATTTTCAACAATTGAATTTTCAATTTTCTTCAATTTTAAACAACTGAACTTTCAACTGTTAAAAATTAAATTGTTGCAAACTAAAGAATATTGAAAATTGAATTTAGTCAATTAAACTTTCATCAATTTAAATTTCCAAATTTGATTGAATTTTCAACTGTTTAAAATTCCATTTTATTTATTTTTTTAATTTTCAATAATCGAATTTTCAATTTTCTTCAATTTTCAACAGTTTAAAACTCAATTTTTTTTTTAAATTTTCAACAATTGAATTTTCTATTTTCTTTACTTTCAAACAATTGAATTTTCAACTGTTAATAATTCAATTGGAAAAAATTGAAAAGTAAATTTTCTCCAGTTTTCAACAATTGAATTTTAGGCAGCTGAAATTTAAATTTTTTATTTGTTATGACATTTTCAATTTTCTCCAATTTTCAACAATTGAATTTTCAGCAGCTGAAATTTCAATTTTCAATTTTCGTCAACTTTTAACATTTGAAAATTGAATTTTTTTTAAATTACGTTTTCTTCAATGTTAAACAACTGAATTTTCAACTGTTGAAAATTGAATTTCCAACTTAAAAATTCATTTGTTGCAAATAAAAGAAAATTTAATTTAATTTTTAAATTTCTTCAGTTTTAAACAACTGAATTTATTAACGGTTGGAAACTGAATAAATTCAATTGTTGAAAATTAAAGAAAATTGAATTTAAAAAATCAAATTTTTAACAGTTGAAATTTCAATTTTCTTCAAGTTTTAACAGTTTAAAATTCAATTATTTTAAATTTCCAACAATTGGATTTTCAATTTTCTTCAATTTTAAACTGTTAAAAATTCAATTAAAAACAAATGAAAATTAAACTTTAAAATTTTCTCCAATTTTCAATTTTGTTAAATTTCAAACAGTTTAAATTTCAATTTTCTTCAAGTTTCAACAGTTGAAAAATCAATGTTTTATTTTTTATTAAATTTTCAACAATTGAATTTTCCATTTTCTTCAATTTTAAACAATTGAATTTTCTGTTAAAAATTAAATTTAATTTCCTTAAATTTTTAACAGTTGAAAATTCAATTGTCTATTTTTTATTAAATTTTCAATTTTCTTTAATTTTGACCAACTGAATTTTCAACTGTTAATAATTAAATTGTTTAGTTTTAAATATTTCATTTATAATTAGTGAAATGATTTTTAAAATACATTAAAATTGATCAATTACCAGCTTCTTCCGCAGCCTGTAGAAGCTTTTGTGCCTCGTCTCTTTTTTCTGCTCGTTTTGCCAGTTCTCCACCTTTTAGATTTGGTGGTTTACCATCAAATACATAGACTGGTTTTACTCCCTGTTCAACCAATCTTATCGTTCTATAGAAAGTTCCCATGAGATGACTAAAAAAAGGGAGTAAAATTAAGATTCCTCTCATTTCTTTCAAAGAAATTAGGAATTTTTATCTAGAAAAATTTAATTAATTTAATTAAGAAAATCACCTGGTTGTTTCTCCATCTGTAGATGTAAGTTGTGCCCCATCGGATCTCACAGCGATTAAAAATTGATAGAGACACATAGAAGCGTCAATAGCAATTTTACGACCTAAATGGAAATTAAATTTTGATGTATAGAATTTCTTTTTTGTTTTGGAAGTCAGTATTAATGAAAAAATAACAGGGTTTCAAAGCTTTTTAAATGGTTCTTTTTTATAAAATTTCGAGCCGATTTTGTTTAAAGATAACGTAAGCTTATCTCCCAAAACTAAACATACGCGAAGTTTCAAATTAAAATTGTTCAACATTGTACAATTTGAAATAAAAATCTTTAATATCTAAATAATTTAAAAAAAAGGAAAAGTCATGGTGTCTTTTCAAACCCTGGAAAAAAATTCCCTGACAATTTAGTTCATATTTAGATTAAATTAATGTAAATACTATATTAAATTCCAATTAAACTGTTTCAAATTCCTAACTTTTCAAGTAAAAATATTGCATTTTCAAGAAGATAAATGAATTTTCAACCAAGAAGATTAATTTCTACCGAATAAGACGAATTTTCAACAAAATACATGAATTTATAACTAAAAAACACACATTTTTGACCAAATAGTAGAATTTTGAACTAAAAAAATATATATTTTAAACCAAAAATTGAATAGTTAGTTTTTCAGATCAAAAAATTAATTTTCATTCAAATTGATGAATTTTCAACTAAAATGATGAAACTTTAACTGGAACAGTTCAATTTTCAACAAAAAAGTTGCATTTTCAACCAAGAAGATTATTTTCTACCAAAAAACATGAATTTATAACTGAAAAAGAAATTTTTTTAACCAAATAGTTTAATTTTCAACTAAAAATATCAATTTTCAACCAAAAATGGAATAGGTAAATTTTCAATTAAAAAAATTAATTTTCAAACAAACTGATAAATTTTCAACTAAAATTATGAATCTCAACTGTAATAGTTGAATTTTAAACAAAACAAAAAAAGAATTTTCAAATATGATGAATCATTAACTGGAATAGTTGAATTTTCAACAAAAATGTTGCATTTTCAACCAAGAAGATTATTTTCTACCAAAAACATGAATTTATAACTAAAAAAGACAAATTTTTAACCAAATAGTTTAATTTTGAACTAAAAATATTATATTTCAGCCAAAAATGGATTAGTTTTGTCTTCAGTTCAAAAAATTAATGTTCAATCAAACTGATGAATTTTCAACTAAAATGATGAAACTTAACTGGAACAGTTGAATTTTCAACAAAAAAGAATTTTTTTTTTTTAAATGATGAATCTTGGATTGGAATAGTTGAATTTTGGACAAAAAAGATTAATTTCTACCAAAAAATACGAATTTTCAACTAAAACGGAATAGTTAAATTTTCAGTTAAAAAAATTAATTTTCAAACAAACTGATGAATTTTCAACTGGAATAGTTGAATTTTAATCAAAAGAGAAGACGTTTCTACTAAAATGATGAACCTTTAACTGGAATAATTGAATTTTCAACAAAAGATGCGTTTATAACTAAAAAACACAAATTTTGAACCAAATAGTTGAATTTTGAACTAAAAAATATCAATTTTCAACCAAAAATTGAATAGTTATGTTTTAAGTTAAAAAATTAATTTTCAATCTAACTGATAAATTTTCAACTAAAATGATGAATCTGCAATTGGAATAGTTGAATTTTAAACAAAAAAGAAAAATTTTCAACTAAAATGATGAAACTTTAACTGAAATAGTTGAATTTGCAACCAAAAAGATAAATTTTCAACCAAGAAGATTTATTTCTACAAAAAAAAATTTAACCAAATAGTTGAATTTTGAACTAAAAAATATAAATTTTCAACTAAAAATGGAATAGTTATGTTTTTGTTCAAAAAATTAATTTTCAAAGAAACTGATGAACTTTCAACTAAAATGATAAAACTTTAACTGGAACAGTTGAATTTTCCACAGAAAAGAAATTTTTTAAACTAAAATGATGAATCTTTAACGAGAATAGTTGAATTTTCAACAAAAAGATGAATTTTCATCAAAAAGATGAATTTTCAACCAAGGAGATTAATGCATACAAAAAAAAATGAATTTACAACAAAATACATGAATTTTCAACTAAAAAAGATAAGTGGTTAGCCAAAAATTGAAGACTTAAATTTTCAATTAAAAAAATTAATTTTCAAACACACTGATGAATTTTCAACTGAAACGATGAATCTTCAAAGAAAATTATGAATCTTTAACTAAGATGATGAATCTTCAGCGGGAATAGTTGAATTTTCAACCAAAAATTGAATAGTTAGATTTTTATTTAAAAAAATTAATGTTCAACCAAATACGTAGATGAATTTTTAACTAAAATGATGGAATATACACATGGAATATTAAATATTACAAGTTTACATTTTCAGTTTAAAAAATTACGTTTAAAAAAAAATTGTTCAACAACAACAAAATTCAACAGAATAGTTAAAGTTTTAACTGGAATAATATTTTGTTGAAAATTTGTCTCTTTTGGTAGAAAATTAATCATTTGGGTTGAAAATTCAACTATTTGGTTAAAAATTCCTTTTTTCGTTGAAGATTCATCACTTTAGTTAAAAATTCATTTGTTTCACTGAAAATTAACCTATTCAATTTTTTGTGGAAAATTGATTAATTATTTTTTTTTATAGAAATTTAATCTTCTTGCTTAAAAATTCATCTGTTTGGTTGAAAATTTATTTTATTTATGTAATCTGTTCTTGTTGAGTATTCAACTATTTTGTTGAAAATTCGTCTTTTTGGCTGAATTCTACTGTTTTCAATTTAAAATAAAAATATATCCTTTTTTAATATCAACTAACACCTTTTTTGTTGAGAATTCGTGTTTTTGGGTTGAAAATTCAACTACTTAGCTAAAACATTAACAAATTTGTTAGAAATTCATTTTTTGGTTAAAGATTAATAATTTTAGTTGAAAATTCATCTGTTCGGTTGAAAATGTAACTGCCTTATTAAACACTCAACTATTTTGTTGAAAATTCGTATTTTTTTTGGTAGAAAAATAATTTATTTACATGATAATTGATCTATTCCATTCTTGATTGAAACTTGATATTTTAAATTGAAAATTGATCTTTTCTGGTAAAAAATTCCTTTATTTGGTTGATAATTCGTCTATTTTGGTAAAAAATTAAATCCCTTGGTTAGAAAATGAAATTTTTGGTTAAAAATTTAACTATTCTGCTGAA
This sequence comes from Andricus curvator, assembly GCA_932195095.1. Classification (NCBI taxonomy): domain Eukaryota; kingdom Metazoa; phylum Arthropoda; class Insecta; order Hymenoptera; family Cynipidae; genus Andricus; species Andricus curvator. The sequence goes on from CAKNYM010051043.1 coordinate 204,385, forward strand.
AATTCGTTTAAGAAATAATTTTCTTGACTGAAAATGTAACCATTCCATTTTTTGTTGAAAATTGATATTTTACATTAATTGCTCTTTTCTCGTAAAAAATTCATGTATTTTGTTGATAAATCGTCTTTTTTGGTAAAAAATTAATCCTCTTGGTTAGAAAATCAACTTTTTGATTAAAAATTGAGATATTCTGTTAAAAATTCGTTTTAAAATTAATTTTCTTGTCTGAAAATGTAATTATTTCATTTTTGGTTGAAAGTTGATATTTTAAATTAAAAATTGACCTTTTCTGGTTAAAATTAATGTATCTTGTTGATAATTCGTCTGTTTTGGTAAAAAATCATCCTTCTTGGTTAGAAAATTAATTTTTTGGTTGAAAATTTAACTATTCTGCCAAAAATTCGTCTTTGTTTTGGCTGAGAACAAATTTTCTTGGCTAAAAATGTAACTATTCTATTTCTGGTTGAAAATTGATTGAGATTTTTTTTTTTTTTGAAAAATCAACTACTTGGTTTAAAGTTGAACCACTTTCTAAAAAATTTATTTGTTTGTAGATTCATTATTTCAGTTTAAAATTCAACAATTTGGTCGTAAATGAACTTTTTTGTTGAAAATACATATTTTGGGGTTGAAAATTTAGCTGTTTTGTACAAGGTTCCTCTTTTTGGCTTAAAAATTTAAGAATTTGGTTGAAAATTAAACTACTTTGGTATAAAATTAAACTTTTTGATTACAAATTAAACTATTTATTTTAAAATTGAACTATTCTGTTGGAAATTCGTGTTATTTTTGTGTTCAAAATTAATTTTTCATCTGAAAATGTACCTATTTTATTGTTTATTCAAAATTTCTTTATAAGTTGAAAATTCAACTATTTTGTAAATAATTTATCTTTTTTAGTTGAATTGAACTGGTTGAAAATTAGTTTTTCAAACTGAAAATGTAAAGACTCCACTTTTGGTTGAAAAATCTTTTTTTTTTTTAAATTCAACAACAATTTGGCCGTAAATTAACTTTTTTGTTCAAAATTCAACTGTTTATAGAAAATTCGTTTCTTCGGCTTGAAAATTTAACAAATTGCTAGAAAATTGTACCGTTTGGTTGAAAATTAACTTTTTTTTTTGCGAAAATTCATATTTTTGGTTGAAAATTAACTATCAAGACAGAGAGAAGAATTTTCAACAAAAAAATTGAATTTTCAACCAAAAAGTACGACTTTTCAACTAATTTGATGAATTTCAAAAAAAAAATTCAATTTTGAACCAAATAATAAAATTTTGTAATGAAAAATATGAATTCTCAAAGACAAATTTAATAGTAGACATTTCTACCAAAAATGGTGTAATTAAATTTTGTTTTGAAAGAATTAATTTTTAATAAAAAAGCGAATTTTCTGCAAAACAGTTTAATTTTGTACCAAATTGTTGAATTTTCAAGCCGAAGAGACGAATTCTCTACAAAAAAGTTCAAATTTGACCCGAGTATATCAATTTTCAACAAAAAAAGTTAATTTACAACCAATAATTTGCACTTTCAACAAAATATATAAGTTTTAAGTTTAAAAAAATAATTTTTAAACAAAAAAAAGAACGAATTTTCAATCTAAATAGAAGATTTTTCAAAAAATAAATACATTTTCAAACAGAAATGGAATAGTTAAATTTTCAGTTAAAAAATTAATTTTCAACCAAAAAAGATAGAATTTTCACAGAATAGTTAGATTTTCAACAAGAAAATTTTTTTTTTAACGAAATGGTTCGACTTTCCACCAAGTAATTAAATGTTCTATCAAAAACGATTAATTCTCAATGAAATATGTAATAGTTGATATTTAAACAACAAAAAATTAATAAAAAACAGTTGGATGAAGCCAACAAAGACGAATTTTCAACAAAATACTTGAATCCTCAACTAAAACAGATTAATTTTCAATCAAACAGTTGCATTTTTAACAAACGAACAATAAAAATTTATTTTCTACCAAAAATGGTGAATTTGCAACAAAATACATCAATTCTCAACCAAATAGTTAAATTTTCCACCAAATTGTTTAATTTTCAAGCTGAAAATACGAATTTTTCACAAAACAGTAGAATTTTTAACGCGAAAAATTTAAAATTAGTTAAAAAGCCATTTTTCGTTTAAGATTAATAATTTTAGTTAAAAATTCGTCTCTTTGGTTGAAACTGAACTTTTTTAAAGAAAATTCAACTATTTTGTTGACAATTCAGTAAAAAGATTAATTTTGTTTGTTGAAAATTCTTAATTTTTGTTGAGGATTCAACTATTTTGTTGAAAATTCGTCTTTTTTGGTTGCATTCGACTGTTTTCAATTTAAAATAAAAAATGTATTTTTTTAATATCAACTATCACATTTTTTGTTGAGAATTCGTGTTTTTGGGTTGAAAATTCAACTACTTAGCTAAAACATTAACAAATTTGTTAAAAATTCATTTTTTGGTTAAAGATTCATAATTTTAGTTGAAAATTAATCTCTTCGGTTGAAAATGTAACTGCTATATTCAACATTCAACTATTTTGTTGAAAATTCGTATTTTTTTGGTAGGCGTTCAAAATTAATTTTTCATCTGAAAATGTACCTATTTTATTGTTTATTTAAAGTTTCTTTAATTTGAAAATTCAACTATTTTGTTGACAATTTATCTTGTTTGTTGAAAATTCGTCTTTTTTAGTTGAATTCATCTGGTTAAATTTTTTTTTAACTTAGGCTTTAAACTGAAAATTCAACGGTTCCATTTTTTGTTGAAAATTCATATTTTTTGTTGAAAATTCAACTACTTGATTAAATTCGTCTAAGTGGGTAAAAAATTAGTTTTTTTGTTGTTGGAAATTCTTTATTTTTGTCGAGAATTCAACTATTTGGTTAAAAATTCGTCTTTTTGAGTTAAATTCTACTAGTTAAACAATAGTTTTTTGTTGAAAATCAGTTTTTAAAACTGACAATTTAACGATTCCACTTTTGGTTGAAAATTATATTTTTTTGTTGAAAATTCAACTACTTTGATCAAATTTAAAATTTGTTAAAAAGTCATTTTTTGTTGAAGATTAATCATTTTAGTTAAAAATTCGTCTTTTTGGTTAAAAATGAACTTTTTAAAAGAAAATTCAACTATTTTGTTGACAATTCAGTAAAAAGGTGAATTTTGTTTGTTGAAAATTATTCATTTTTGTTGAGAATTCAACTATTTTGTTGAAAATTCGTCTTTTTTAGTCTAATTCAACAGATTGAAAATTCGTTTTTTGTTAAAATTTGTTCTTTAAACTGAAAATTCAACGATTCTACTTTTGGTAAAAATCTCTACTACTTTAAATCAACTACTTTGTTAAATTTTAAACTTTATTGAGAAGTAATTTTTCGTCCAAGATTCATCATTTTAGTTGAAAACTAGTCTTTTTTGGTTGAAAATGAACTTTTTTAATAAAAATTCAACTATTTTGTTGAAAATTCATTTTTTTTTAGTTGAATTGAAGTGGTTGAAAATTAGTTTTTCGAACTGAAAATGTAATGATTCCACTTCTGGCTGAAAAAGCATATTTTTGTTGAAAATTCAACAAAAATTTGGCCGTAAATTAACTTTTTTGTTGAAAATTCAACTGTTTTGTAGAAAACTCGTTTCTTCGGCTTGAAAATTGAACAATTTGCTAGTAAATTGTACCGTTTGGTTGAAAATTAACCTTTTTTTGCGAAAATCCATATTTTTGGTTGAAAGTTAACTATTTATTTGAAAATTGAATTATTTTGTTGATTTTTTTTTGTGTGTGCAAAATTAATTTTTTTAATTGAATAGTTAACTTCCATTTTTTGTAGAAATTGAGTCCTTTATCAGTTGAAAATTCATGTATTTGTTGAAAATTCATCTATTTGGGTGTAAATTATTCTGGTTTGTTTAAAATTCATAATTTTTAACCAAACAAGATGAATATTCAACAAAATATTTGAATTTTCAATTTATAAAATTGTTAGTCAAGAAAAAAAAAATTTCAATCAAACTGTGGAATTATCAAGACAGAGAGAAGAATTTTCAACAAAACAGTTGATTTTTCAACCAAAAAGTACGACTTTTTAACTAAATTGATGAATTTCCAACAAAATATAAAAATTTGTTGAAGATTAATAATTTTAGTTAAAAATTCGCCTTTTTGGTTGAAACTGAACTTTTTTAAAGCAAATTCAACTATTTTGTTGACAATTCAGTAAAAAGATTAATTTTGTTTGTTGAAAATTCTTAATTTTTGTTGAGGATTCAACTATTTTGTTGAAAATTCGTCTTTTTTGGTTGAATTCTACTGTTTTCAATTTAAAATCAAAAAAATATTTTTTTAATATCAACTATCACATTTTTTGTTGAGAATTCGTGTTTTTGTGTTGAAAATTCAACTACTTAGCTAAAACATTAACAAATTTGTTAAACATTCATTTTTTGGTTAAAGATTCATAATTTTAGTTGAAAATTCAACTCTTTGGTTGAAAACGTCACTGCTTTATTAAACATGCAACTATTTTGTTGAAAATTAACATTTTTTTGTTGAAAATTCAACTACTTCGATAAAATTTAAACATTTTTAAAGTCTTTTTTTTTAAGATTAATAATTTTAGTTAAAAATTCGTCTTTTTGGTTGAAACTGAACTTTTTTAAAGAAAATTCAACTATTTTGTTGACAATTCAGTAAAAAGATTAATTTTGTTTGTTGAAAATTCTTCATTTTTGCTGAGGATTCAACTATTTTGTTGAAAATTCGTCTTTTTTGGTTGATTTCGACTGCTTTCAATTTAAAATAAAAAAATATATATTTTTAATATCAACTATCACCTTTTTTGTAGATAATTTGTGTTTTTGGGTCGAAAATTTAACTACTTAGCTAAAACATTAACAAATTTGTTAAAAATTAATTTTTTGGTTAAAGATTCATAATTTTAGTTGAAAATTCGTCTCTTCGGTTGAAAATGTAACTGCTTTATTAATCATTCAACTATTTTGTTGAAAATTCATATTTTTTTGTTGAAAATTCAACTACTTTTATAAAATTTAAAATTAGTTAAAAAGTCATTTTTTGTTGAAGATTCATAATTTTAGTTGAAAATTCGTCTTTTTGGTTGAAAATTAACTTTTTTAAAGAAAATTTAACTATTTTGTTGACAATTCAGTAAAAAGATTAATTTTGTTTGTTGAAAATTCTTCATTTTTGTTGAAGATTCAACTATTTTGTTGAAAATTCGTCTTTTTTGGTTGAATTCAACTGTTTTCAATTAAAAATAAAAATAGATATTTTTTAATATCAACTATCACATTTTTTTGTTGAGAATTCGTGTTTTTGGGATGAAAATTCAACTTCTTAGCTAAAACATTAACAAAATTGTTAAAAATTCGTCTCTTCGGTTGAAAATGTAATTGCTTTATTAATCATTCAACTATTTTGTTGAAAATTCATATTTTTTTGTTGAAAATTCAACTACTGTTATAAAATTTAAGATTAGTTAAAGTCATTTTTTGTTGAAGATTAATAATTTTAGTTAAAAATTCGTCTTTTTGGTTGAAAATGAACTTTTTAAAAGAAAATTCAACTATTTTGTTGAAAATTCGTCTTTTTTGGTTGCATTCGACTGTTTTCAATTTAAAATGAAAATATATGTTTTTTTAAATATCATCTACTTAGCTGAAACATTAACAAAATCGTTAAAAATTCATTTTTTGGTTAAAGGTTCTTAATTTTAGTTGAAAATTCATCTGTTCGGTTGAAAATGTAACTGCTTTATTAAACATTCATATTTTTTTTTTGAAAATTCAACTACTTTTATAAAATTTAAGATTAGATAAAAAGTTATTTTTTGTTGAAGATTATTAATTTAGTTAAAAATTCGTCTTTTTGGTTGAAAATGAACTTTTTTAAAGAAAATTCAACTATTTTGTTGGAAATTCGTCTTTTTTGGTTGAATTCGACTGTTTTCAATTTAAAATACAATTTTTTTTTAAATATCAACTATTTAGCGGAAACATTAACAAAATTGTTAAAAATTCATTTTTTGGTTAAAGAGTCATAATTTTAGTTGAAAATTCGTCTCTTCGGTTGAAAATGTAATTGCTTTATTAATCATTCAACTATTTTGTTGAAAATTCATATTTTTTTGTTGAAAATTCAACTACTTTTATAAAATTTAAGATTAGGTAAAAAGTCATTTTTTGTTGAAGATTATTAATTTAGAAGAAAATTCTTCTTTTTGGTTGAAAATGAACTTTTTAAAAGAAAATTCAAATATTTTGTTGAAAATTCAACTATTTTGTTGAAAATTCGTCTTTTTTGTTTGAATTCGACTGTTTTTAATTTAAAATAAAAAAATATATTTTTTAAATATCAACTATTTAGCTGAAACATTAACAAAAATTGTTAAAAATACATTTTTTGGTATTCGTATTCCTATTTTGTTGATAGAAAAATATTTTATGTACATGATAATAGATCTTATGTTGAAAATGCAACTACTTCGTAAAAAATTCATCTATTTGCTTGAAAATGCGATATTTCTACTTAAAATGTCAAGAGTTTAAAGCGTTTATAATTTAATTTACTGTTAAACTTTCGAACCTTTGTGAAACTTTAGTCTAATGAAAGGTTTCATTGACTCACATCCCTACTCGTCGGTGAATTAATTAAAATTAATTTACAGTAATAAAAGTATCGCCGAAAATGCAAGTTTTATAAAAAAAAATAATAAAACATATCAGAGGAAAGAAATAAAATATTATAAAAAAGTGAGGTTATGTATTAAAATATAGACGAAATAACTCACCAAAGTAATGTTTTAACTCTGATTCTTTAATCGATTGCGGCGCGGCGTCCGCAATTAACTTAGAAAGTCCTAGAATTCCCATATTTTATTTGCAAAACACAAAAACACTTAAAAATATCAGATCTTTTCCGAAAGCACATGAGATGAAAATTGCGCGCGAATCATAATAACGTTAGACTGTTAGAGTTGAAAACGCATGCGCGAAGTTGCATACAGTGCGCATGCGTAGCCATGGCGCTTTTTTTAAATTAATGGACCGAGACTATATAATGAGTATATAACTTAATAGATAATTCATTTTTTATGTTGAGGAGTGTTGAAAAATGATCGAAAATAGTTCAAACTCTTCATTATTACATATTGTTAGAATTATTTAGAAAAAAGAAAGAGCTCATGATTCTACGCATGCGTGTTTCAAGGTTGCTAGAATGCGCAAGCGCAACTTTCCCGCCAATTCTAAAAAGCGCGTTTTTTAAATATTATAAATAAAAGGGAAATTGTTCTAAATTTTTACGAAATTTAAATTAAAAAATAAATTCAACTGACTTATAGCCAAATAAACATAGTTTGACTAAATTTGCAAATGAAAAATAAACTATTTTATTTTTGGTATTAAATGTATCTTTTTTAGTTGGAAATTCAACTATTTTATTGAAATTTTCAGCGAAAAATCCCATCCAATGTGCACAGTTGCTTGAAATAAAATCTGTAAAAAAATATCATGCGTTTTAAAGAGAGTTAAAAATAGTTCAAGCTAAATTCAAGAAAATTAAAAGAATGCAAAAATATTCAAAAAAATTTAAAGAATTCTAAAAGTTACTAGAGATTTCTCAAGAATTCAAGAAAATTCAAGAGAATAAAATCAAATATATTATAATTAAAAAAAAAGAATTGAAGAAAATTAAACAAAAGAGATTTAAAAAATTCAAGAGAATTTAAAGAATCTCACAGAATTCAAGGCAGATAAAAGAGGATTCGAAAAAATTAAAGAAAATTCTAGAGAAATATAAAGAATTAAATAAAATTCAAAAGAATAAAATAAATGTAGAAGAATTGAAGAAACTTTAAAAGAATTCAGAATTAAAGAGAATTCAAAATAACTTAAAATAATTTAGGAGTGCTTCAAGCGGAATCAAGGATAATTAAAGAGAATTAAAGATCAATTCAAAAAAATTAAAGGATTAAAAAAATTCAAGAGAATTTTAAAGAATTAAAGAAAGTTCAATGATCTAAATCAAATTAAAAAGAATTAGAGAAAATTTTAAAGAATTAAAGAAAGTTCACAATATTTCAGATTAAAGGAGCATCCCAAAGAATTTAAGAGAATTTAAAAGAATTCAAGAAGGATATAAGAAGATCCAAGGAGGATTAAAAAAATTTAAAAGAATTAAAAATAATTCAAGGTGCATGTAAGAAAATTAACAGGAATTCAAGAAAATTGAAAAAAATTAAAAAGATTTTAAAAATTCAAGAGAATTTCACATAATTCAAGGTAAGTTAAAAGAATTAAAGAAAATTCAAAAGAATTATAAAGAATTTAAAAAAAGTATAAAGAAATAAAATAAATTCAAAAGAATTCAAGAATAATTCAAGAAGATTGATTAATAATTTAAGAGAATTAAAAGTAAATTCAACAGAATTCACAAAATTTTTAAGAATTAACCAAATTCAGGAGAATTGGAAAGAATCAAAGAGAATTAAAAATTATGAGAATAAAATAAATGTAAAAGAATTGAAGACAATTCAAAAGAATTAGGAATTAGAGAGAATCCAAATTAATTTAAAACACTTCAAAAGAATTGAAGAATTATTCAAATGGATTCAAGGATAATTTAAGAGGATTAGAGGTAAACAAAAAAAAATTCAAAAAATTTACAGGACTCAACAAAATGAGAATTCGAAAGAATTAAAGAAATTTCAAAATAATTCTAGAGATCTATAAAGAATTAAAGAGAATTTAAAAGAATCAAAGACAATTTAAAAGAATTAAAGAAATATCTGAAGAGTTCAGAATTCGAGAGAATCAAAATGAATTTAAGAGAATTCAAACGAATTCAAGAAGAATCAAGAAGAATTCAAGGAATTTAAACAAAAAACAAATAATTCCGGGCGAATTAAAAAAAAATAAAAAGACTAAAAAAAATGAAGAGAATATAAAGAATTTCACAAAATTCAAGGTAAATAAAAGAAAATTAAAAATAATTCAAGAAAATCCAAAGTAATTTGAGAGAATTCAAGAATGATTCAAGAGGATTCAAAGATATTTTAAGAGAATTAAATTAAAAGAATTTAAGAGAATTCAAAATAATTCAGAGAATTAAAAAATATTCAAGAAGCATTTAAGAAGATTCAAAGATAATTTAAAATAATTCAAAGTGAATTCAAGAAAATTAAAAAATGCAAGATTAAAAGATTCAAGAGAATTTAAAGAATTTAACAAGATCTAAAAAAAATCCAGAGAATTCAAGATCAATTACAGATAATTCAAAAGAATTTCAGAGAATTCAAAAGAATAAAAGAAAACTTTCCATTATTCAAGATAATTGAAAAGAATTGAAGAACATTCGAAAGAATTTAAGAGAATTCAAAAGAATAAAAGAAAATTCAAAAGAATATATGGCGAATTCAAGACAATTACAAAGAATTTAAGAGAATTGAAAAATTCAAAATATCTAAAAAATAAAGAGAATTCAAGGTCAGTTCAATATTTAAAAAAAATTCAAAACAATTCAAGATAATTCAAAAGAATTCAAGACAATTTAAGAGAAATAAAAAAATGAAAGAAAATTCAAAAGAATTTAAGATATTTCAAATCAATTCAAAACAATTCAAGATAGTTGAAAAGAATTTAAAAAAAACTCAAAAGTATTATTGATAATCGAATGGATGAAAGAAAATTGAAAATAATTAAAGATGATTCGAAATAATGAAATAAAATTCAAAAGAGATTCAGAGAATTCCAAAGAATTAAAGAAAATTCAAAAGAATTATAGATCATTCAAAATAATGAAAGAAAATTCAAAAAAATTTATGAGAAATCAAAATTATTTTGGGTGACTTCAAGATAATTACAAAGAGTTCAAGAAAATTTAGGTAAATTATAAAGAACTAAAGAAAATTAAAACAATTAGGGATGTAAAATTTTTGAAATTACGGAAAATCCTCAATAATTTCTGAAGAATTCAAAAAACTTCTAGAGAACTCAAAAGAATGGAAGAATATTTAAAAAAAAAATTAAAAAGAATTTAAGAGAATTTAAAACAATACAAAGAATTCTAGACGAATTCAGGAGAATTAAAGGCGAATTGAACAAAACTAAAGGTGAATTCACGGGTCTTAAAAAAATTTGAAACTTTGAAGTAAAAAATAACTAAAAATCAATCGAAATTCAAAAAGAACACACCAAATTCTAGATAATTCAGAAGAATAAAAAAAAATCAAAGGATCGAAAAGTTAAAGAGAATTATAAATAACTTAAGGAGGACTCAAGAGAATTACAAAGAATTCAACAAAATTTAAGAGAATAAAAAAATCAATGGAATTAAAGATGATTCAAGAGAATTGAATCAAAATAAAAAAATTTAAAGGATTTGAAGAAAATTTATTAGAATTAAAGAATATTTGAAAGAATTCATAAGAATTTAAAAGAATTCAAGTAAATTGAAAAGAAACTAAAAAGAATTTAAAAAAATTAAAAAAAATTAAAATCATTTTAAAAATTCAAGAAAATGTAAAGAATTTCACCAAATTCAAGGTAAAGAAAAGAAAATTCGAAACGATTAAAAATAATTCAGAGAATTAAAAATAATTCAAGGAGAATTTAATAAGATTCAAGGAGAATTTAAAGAATTTAAAATAATTCAAAGTGAATTCAAGAAAATTTGAAAAATTA
>CAKNYM010051043.1:215094-241594 GCA_932195095.1 Andricus curvator
TCAAAGTGAATTCAAGAAAATTTGAAAAATTATCGATTAAAAAAATGTAAAGGATCGAAAAGTTATAGAGAATTCTAAATAATTTGAGGAGGACTCAAGAGAATTACAAAGAATTCAACAAAATCAATAGAATTAAAGATGATTCAACAGAATTGAATCAAAATAAAAAAAAAATTAAAGAAAATTTAATGGAATTGAAGAAAATTTAATGGAATTGAAGAAAATTTATTAGAATTAAAGAATATTTGAAAGAAATAAAAAGAATGCAAAAGAATTCAAGAAGAATTTAAGAAGATTCAAGGAGGATTCAAAGAATTCAAAATAACTCAGGGTGAATTTAATAAAATTGAAAAGAAATAAAAAAAATTAAAAAGAATTCAAGAAAATTTACAAAAATTGAAATGATTTTAAAAATTCAAGAAAATGTACAGAATTTCACCAAATTCAAGGTAAATAAAAGAAAATTCGAAAGAATAAAAAATAATTCAGAGAATTAAAAATAATTCAAGGAGCATTTAAGAAGATTGAAGCAGAATTTAAAGAATTTATAATAATTCAAACTGAATTAAAAAACATTTGACAAATTATTGATTTAAAAAATTTAACAGAATTTCACAAAATATTGCGCAAATTGTTTAGAAATTTGAAATGTTTTAGGATTAAACTTATAACTTACAACCAAATAAAAACAATTGGACTAAATTGAAGGTAAATAATTATTTAATGACCTTAAACAACACTCAAAATACATAAACTTGTTCATATTTATTTAATAAAATATATACGTATCCCATACAAACTTAACAATAAGCATTTCATAATTATTTTAACTTTAGTCGTGCAGACTGGAAAAATTCTTAGCGAAACTTCGCATCCGAAGTGCACAATTTAAATAAAATCTGTAAAAAAATATCATGCGTTTTAAAAATACATGTAGAGAGTAAAATTATTTTTTTTTTAAATAGAAAGTATTCAATTTATGATATAAATGCCTTTAAAAAATTAAAGGCTTCTATAATTTGGGAACAAATACCCAATTGATGGAAATTTTTCCATGATATTTTACCGCTATTTTCCCTAAGTACACTTTTTGTTATACTCGATGTTTTTTTATTGTCGCGTCGTTGACATCTCTGATGAAAAAAAAAACTTCGGACGAGTTATCGAGTCGATATTTGATAATCGAATTTAACAGTTTCAGTCTTGGTTTCGGCACGGTATTTCAGAAAATCCTCACAAAGGTTTTCTTCTCTTTCCTTTCGTTCAGGAAAGACTTTTGATCAATTTTACAAGCCAGTAAACGAAAAAAAGATTCAAAAGAATTCAGATTTAAAGAGAATCCAAAAGAATTTAAGAGAATTAAAAAAATCAAAGGATTTAAAAGAATTTTGAGGAATAAAAAAATCAAGAGAATTCAAAGAATTTAAAGAACTTAAAAAATTCAAGGGAATTTAAGAGAGTTCAAAATAATTTAAGAGAATTAAAAAGAATTCAAGAGAATCCACAAAATTTAGAAGATTGAAAAAATTCAAGAGAATTTAAGGAATTTAAGAAAGTTCAAAATAATTTAAAATAATTAAAAAGAATTGAAGAGAATCCACAAAAAATTTAAAGGATTGAAAAAATTCGAGAGAATTTAATAGATTTCAGAGAATTCAAGAGAATTCGAAAGAATTAAAGAAAATTCCAGAGAATTCTAGAGAACTATGAAGAATTAAAAAGAACTATATAAAATTCAAAAGACTTAAATTATATTTACAAGAATTACAGACAATTTAAAAGAATTAAGGAGAATCTAAAAGAATTTAAGAGGATTACAAAAATTTTAAAAATTTAAGAGGATTCAAAGAGAATTAAAAAATCAGAGGATTCAAGAAATAACAAAATTTAAGAGAATTCAAAGAATTTAAGAGCATTCAAAATAATTCAAGTGAATTACAAAAATTCAAGAGAATCCAAAAATGTTTAAGGATTTAAAAAATTCAAGAGAATTTAAAGAATTTGAGAAATTTGAAAGAATTAAAGATAATTCAAGAGAACTATGAAGAATTAAAAAGAATTACATAAAAGCCAAAAGTCTTAAATTATTTTAAAAAGAAATACAGAAAATTTAAAGGATTTGAAGAGAATCTAAAAGATTGTAAGAGAATTTAAAAAAATTTGAAAAAATTTAATAGGATTCAAGGAGAATTTAAGAGAATTGACAAATCAAAAGATTAAAAAAATTCAAGAGAATTTCAGAGAATACGAAAGAATTAAAAAAATCTCAAGAGAAGTATGAAGAATTAAAAAGATTTATAAAGAATTTGAGAAAATTCACAAGACTTAAATCATATTTAAAAGAATGATAGGAAATTTAAAAGAATTAAAAAAATTCTGAACAGTTCAGAATTAAATAGAATCTAAAAAAATGTAAAAGAATTAAAAAAAAATTAAGGGGATTCAAGGAGAATTTAAGAGAATTACAAAAATCAGAGGATTAACTGAATTCAAGAGAATCCAAAAAATTTAAAGGATTCAAAAAATTCAAGAGAATTGAAAGAATTTCAGAGAATTCAAGTGAAGTCGAAAGAATTAAAGAAAATTCAAGAGAATTATGAAGAATTAAAAAGAATTACATAATATTCAAAAGACTTAAATTATATTTAAAAGAAATACAGTAAATTTAAATGCATTAAAGAGAGTCTAAGAGCATTTAAAATAATTGAAATTTAAAAAAAATCAAAGGATTAAAAAAATGCAAGAGAATCTAAAAACATTTTAAGGATTGAAAAAATTCAAGAGAATTTCAGAGAATTCGAAAGAATTAAAGAAAATTCAAGAGAATTAAAGAAAATTCTAGAGAACTATGAAGAATTAAAAAGAATTATAAAGAATTTCAGAAAATTCAAAAAATTTCAAAAATCAAAAGATTAAAAAAATTAAAAAGAATTCAAAGAATTTAGGAGCATTCAAAAAATTAAAAAGGATTCACAGAAATCCAAAAAATTTAAAGGATTAAAAAAATTCAAGAGAATATAAAGAATTTCAGAGAATTCAAGTGAATTCGAGATAATTGAAGAAAAGTCGAGATAATTCTAGAGAGCTAGGGAGAATTCAAAAGAATCAAAAAGAATGATATAATATTCAAAAAATGTATATCATTCTTTAAATTTATTTAAATTTAAAAGAAATAAAGAAAATTCTGAAGAGTTCAGAATTAAAGAGAATTCAAAAGAATTTAAGAGAATTCAAAAAGGATTTAGGAGGATTCAAGGGGAATTCAAGAGAAATAAAGGTTAATTTAAGAGAATTTAAAAAATCAAGAGAATTCAAAATAATTCAAGGTGAATTCAAAAAATTTAGAGGATTCAAAAAAATTCAAGAGAATTCGGTAGAATCAAAGAAAATTCAAGAGAACTGCAAAGAATTATAAAGAATAACAGCAAACTCAAAGGAATTAAATAAAATTTGAAAAAATTAAAGAAAATTTAAAGGGATTAAAGAATATGCTAAAGAATTTATAATTAAACAGAATCCAAAAGAGTTAAGGGGCATTCAAAAAAATTCAAGCAGGATTTAGGAACATTCAAGGAGAATTCAAAGAATTCAAAGCAATTAAAGGTAAATCAAATAGAATTCGAAAGAATTAAAGAATATTCAGAACATTAAAATAACATTTGAAAGAATGACAGAAAATTTAAAAGAATTCAGAATAAATGAGAATCCAATATAATTTAGGAAAATTTAAAAGAATTCAAGAAGGATTCAAAATGATTCAAGAAGAATTTAAGAGAACTGAACGTGAATTCAAGAGAATTAAAAAACTTCATAAGAAATTAAAAAAAATTCTAAGGATTTTTTAAATCCTTTGAATTAAAAAAGAACTAAAAATCAACATAAATTCAAAAGAACACCAAAAATTCTAGAGAATTCAAGAGAATAAAAAAATCAAAGGATTTAAAAGTTCAAGAGAATTCAAAATAATTTAGGATAAATTCAAGAAAATTACAAAGACTTCAAGAAAATTTGAGAGAATTAAAAAAAAACTCAAATGATCTAAAAAAATCAATAGAATTAAAGATGATTCAAAAGAATTAAAGATAATTCGAAAAATTTTAAACTGAATTCAAGAGTATTAAAGGTGAATTCAAGAGAATTAAAAAAATGCAAAGGAGTTTTTAAATCATATGAATTAAAAAAGAATTAAAAAATCAACCGAAATTCAAAAGAACTCAAAAAATTCAAGACGATTCTACGGAATAAAGAAATTCAAAGGATTCAGAAAGTTTAGGCGAAATCAAAGAATTTAAGAGAATTCAAAATAATTTGAGACAAATTCAAGAGAACTACAAAGAATTCATGAAAATTCAGGAGAGTTAAAAAAAATTAAATGAATTAAATATGAATCAAAAGAATTAAAGAACATTCGAAAAATTAAAGAGAATTCAAAAGAAATCCAGAAAATGTAAAGGAATTAAAAACATTCAAGAGAATTCATACAAATTACTGGATATACAAAAGAATTAAAGATAATTCAAAAGAATATAAGAAAATTCGAAAGAATAAAAGATAATTCAAAAGAATTTAAGACAATTAAAAAGAATTAGAGGTGATCCAAAAGAATTAAAGAAAAGCCAAAAGAATGCAAGATAATACAAAAGAGATTTAAACTAATTCAAACGAATTATTTATAATTCATAAGAATTAAGGAAAATTCAAAAGAATTGAAGATAATTCAAATGGATTGAAGACAATTCAAAAGAATTACGGATAGTTTAAAAGAATGAAAGAAAATTCGAAAGAATTTAAGGTGAATTGAGGAGAATTACAAAGAATTCAAGAAAATTTATAAGAATTTAAAAAATTCAAAATATCTAGAAATATTCAAGATAATCGAAAGAATGAAAGAAAATTGAAAATAAGTAAAGATGATTCAGAAGAATTGAAGAAAATTAAAAAGAATTAAATAAAATTCAAAAGAATTTAAGAAAATTCGAAAGAATAAAAGATAATTCAAAAGAATTTAAGAAAATTCAAAAGAATTAAAGGTGATCCAGAAAAATCCAAGAAAAGCCAAAAGAATGCAAGATAATACAAAAGGAATTTAAACTAATTCAACCGAATTATTTACAATTCATAAGAATTAAAGAAAATTCAAAAGAATTAAAGATGATTCAAAAGGATTGTAGAAAATTCAAAAAAGTTACGGACAGTTTAAAAGAATGAAAGAAAATTCGAAAGAATTTAAGGTGAATTGAGGAGAATTACAAAGAAATCAAGAAAATTGATAAGAAATTAAAAAATTCAAAATATCTAGAAATATTCAAGATAATCGAAAGAATGAAAGAAAATTGAAAATAAGTAAAGATGATTCAAAAGAATTGAAGAAAATTAAAAAGAATTAAATAAAATTCAAAAGAATTTAAGAAAATTCGAAAGAATAAAAGATAATTCAAAAGAATTTAAGACAATTCAAAAGAATTAAAGGTGATCCAAAATAATTAAAAAAAGCCAAAAGAATTCAAGATAATTAAAAAAAATTGAAACTAATTCAAAAGAATTATTGATAATTCATAAGAATTAAAGAAAATTCAAAAGAATTAAAGATGATTCAAAAGGATTGAAGAAAATTCAAAAGAGTTACGGGTAGTTTAAAAGAATGAAAGAAAATTCAAAAGAATTTATGGTGAATTGAGGAGAATTACAAAGAATTCAAGAAAATTTAAAAGAATTAAATAAAATTCAAAAGAATTTAAGAAAATTCGAAGGAATAAAAGATAATTCAAAAGAATTGAAGACAATTCAGAAGAATTAAAGGTGATCCAAAAGAATTCAAGAAATGCCAAAAGAATTCAAGATAATTCAAAAGAATTTGAAACTAATTCGAAAGAATGATTGATAATTCATAAGAATTAAAGAAAATTCAAAAGAATTAAAGATGATTCAAAAGGATTGCAGAAAATTCAAAAGAGTTACGGATAGTTTAAAAGAATGAAAGAAAATTCAAAAGAATTTATGGTGAATTGAGGAGAATTACAAAGAATTTAAGAAAAAAATTCAAGATAATCGAAAGAATGAAAGAAAATTTAAAATAATTAAAGATGATTCAAAAGAATTGAAGAAAATTAAAAAGAATTAAATAAAATTCAAAAGAATTCAACAGAATTAGAGATTCAAATTAGAGAATTAGAAATTCAAAAGAACTGAAGAAAATTTAAAAGAATTCAAGAAAATTTAAGAGAATTAAAAAATTCAAAATATCTAATAAAAATTCAAGAGAATTCAAGGTCAATTCAAGAGAATTCAGAAGAAAGAAAGATATTTCAAATAAATTCAAAACAATTCAAGATAATCGAAAGAATGAAAGAAAATAAAAAATAATTAAAGATGATTCAAAAGAATTGAAGAAAATTAAAAAGAAATATAATTCAAAAGAATTTAAGAGAATTCAACAGAATTAAAGAAAGTTCAAAAGAACATAAGTCGAATTCAAGGGAATTAAACTCGAATTGAACAGAACAAAAGGTAAATTCAAGAGAATTTAAAAAATCTAAAGATTAGAAAAATGGGATTTGCAATGAACAAAACAAAATCTGTTTGAATCCCTTTGGATCCGAAATGCAATAGAAACCAAATTCAACAGGGATTCCAGATTAGAATTACATTGAATTCTTTCCAATTTTTTTTCGTTTACTGGAAAAAGCTCTTCTAAAATAGGTTAATGATTTTCGTAATAATTGTTACTATTAATATTATTAATATTATTATTTCTATGGACTGATTGCTGTTAATGGAATTTTATAACGGTGCTTCCAATCGAGTTTGGATCCAAAATGTGATTCAATGCTTGATCCACTCCGAGGGGTGAAAATACTCGATCCACAACTGTTTGGAGTTGATCGGCGTCGACGAGTTCTTGGAGAGATCGCAAATAAGTAGCATTTATTTTCGAACCATCTTTCCAGGCGTAACTGTTCATTCCAAATAAGTACTGTGAAAAAAGGAGACAATTAATAAATATTAAATAAAATAATTTAAAAAAATAATAACGATAATAATAAAATAAAATAAAAAAATATAATAGATAAAATAATAAAAAATAATAAATAAAAATATAAATATAGAAAAAATAAAATGATAATAAAAAATAATTTTCGGATTATTAAATCTTTAGGGTTGTTACAGAAGGGTGGTTGAAAAAGGCATTGGAAAATTTTTTTTTCGAATTTTTATGCGTATTTTCTGGTAGAAAATTCAACTATTTAGTACAAACTTAAACTCTTTTGTGAAAAGTTCGTTTTTTTTATTGAAAATTAATTATATTTAGTTAAAAATGTTTATAAACTAGCATCACATCAATTTTTCAAACAATTTAATAAATTCCCTGTGCAAGAGACAAATTTTCTAAAAAATAGTTAAAGATTTAACCAAATAGTAAAATTTTCAAGCAAAAATTTCATTTTCTAACCAAGGGAATTAATTTTTTACCAAAATAGACGAATTAGCAACCAAATAAATTATTGTTTTTACAATAAAAGATCAATTTTCAATTTAAAATATCAATTTTCAACCAAAAATTGAATAGTTACATTTTCAGTCAAGAAAATTAATTCTCAACCAAAAAAAAAAAACATTTTAGCAGAATAATTTTTTTACCAAAAAGACGCATTATCAACAAACTACACGAATTTTTAACAAAAACAGATAAATTTTCAATTTAAAATATCAATTTTCAATTGAAAATATCAATTTTCAACCAAAAATGGAATAATTACATTTTCAGTCAAGAAAATTAATTCTTAAAGGAATTTTCAGCAGAATAGTTAAATTTTCAACCGAAAAGTTGATTTTCTAACCAAAAGGATTAATTTTTTTTTACCAAAAAAGACGAATTATCAACAAAATACATGAATTTTTTACGAGAAAAGAGCAATTTTAAATATAAAATATCAATTTTCATACAAAAATATAACAGATACATTTTCAGCCAAGAAAACTATTTCTTAAACCAATTTTCAGCAGAATAGTTAAATTTTTAACCAAAAAGTTGATTTTCTAACAAAAAAGAGTAATTTTCTACAGAAAAAGATTAATTTTTTAATAAAATACATGAATTATCAACCAAATATTTGAATTTAAGAACTTTCAAACCTCATATTTAAATTTTTTTAACACTGTGGTAGAAAATTCAACTATTTAGTACTCTTTTGTGAAAAGTTCGTTTTTTTTATTCAAAATTAATACACCTCAATGAAAATTTAACTACACAATTTTTTGTTAAAAAGTGATCTTTTTTAGTTTAAAACGTCCACTATTTAGTTTAAAAAATTTAGAAACTAGCATCACATCCATTGTTCAAACAATTTAGTAAATTCCCAGTAAAAGAGACAAATTTTCTAAAAAATAGTTGAAGATTTAACCAAATAGTAAAATTTTCAAGCCAAAAAGACGAATTTTTGACAAAAAGTTACTTTTCAAACAAGAAAGATCGATTTGTAACCAAGAAGGATGACTTTTCTACCATGAAAGATGAATTTTGAATCCAAAAGAATGAATTTTTGACCAGAAATTATGACTTTAATAAAATAGTTAAATATTCCAGAAATAATTAGATTTTTAACAAAATAGTTTGAATTTCTAACCAAAAGTTGAATTTTCAGCATACTAAGAAAAACTTTCAATCAAATGGTCGAATTTTCAAACAGAAAAGATAAAAATTCAATCAAATATTTGAATTTTCAAGACAAAAGGATAAATTTTCTTAGAAGACAGTTGAATTTTCATCAAAAAAGTTAATTTTCAACCAAGAAAGATGTCTTTTCTACCATGAAAGATGAACTTTCAACAAAAACGTAAAGTTTTTAAGCTAAAAAGTCGAATGTTTTAGAAAACAGCGGACTTTTAAATCGGAAAAGAAAAATTGTTAACAAAAAAAATCATTTTCAATCAAGAAAGATGAATTTTTAACAAGATAGTTGAATTTTCAGCTGCAAAATTGACCTTTCAACAAACAAGAATAAATTTCTACAAAAAAAAACTACTTTTTAACAAAATATATTAATTTATTACCAAACAGTTGAATTTTCAACCAAAACGTTGAATTTTCAACAAACAAGATTAATTTTCTACCCAAAAAAACGACTTTTCAATAAAATATATTAATTTTCTACCAAACAGTTATTTAACTTATACTATATAAAGGATAAAGTTTTACCCAAAAAATTGAATAGTTAAATATTCAGATAAAAAAATAATTTTTAGCAAAAACAAAAAATTTTTAACAAAGAAAAAATTAACTTTTAACCCAAAAAACTGAATTTTCGACCAAGAAGATTAATGTTCTACCAAAATACATGAATTTTTAACAAAATACGTGAATTTCCAACAAAATAATTTAATGTTAAACGAAAAAAAGAATTATCTACAAAAAAAGTTGAATTTTCAAACCAAAAATATGATTTTTCAACAAAAAAGTTCAAATTTCAACCAAGTAGTTTAATTTTCTATCAAATTGTTGAATTTTCAAGCATTTAAAAGCCAATAGTTGAATTTTCAACTATAATTATAAATCCTTAATAAAAAAAATTAATTTTTTTACAATGTGGTGTAACGTTAAGTCATATAATCGAATTTTCAACCAATAAAGATGAATTGTCAACGAAGCACGTAACAGTTGATATTTCAACCAAAAAATTGCATTTTCAACTAAAAGGGATAAATTTTTAAACAAGAAGATTAAATTTCTACCCAGAAGAATTTTCAACAAAATAAATGAATTTTCAACGAAAAAGTTGGACTTTTAACAAAAAAAGATACATTTTTAACCAGAGTTAAATTTTTAAGTAAAAAAGATCAATTTTTCACCAAAAATGAAATAGTTTAATTGTCAGTTTAAAAAATTTATTTTCAACCAAAGTGGATCGAATTTTCAACAAAGTAGTTGAATTTTTTATTAAAAAGATGCCTTTTCAATAATATAGTAGCATTTTCAAAGAAATAATTAAATTTTCAATCAAATAATAGAATTTGTAACTATAAGAGATGAATTCCGAACCAAAAAGATAATAGTAGCGGTTTTAATAAAAAAAAAAGAACTTTTACCAAAAAATATAGTTGGATTTTCTTATTGGGTTTAAGTTCTAAATGTTATCTAAGTTCGTAAAGTTATTTCCCTTACTTTAAAAAAAAAATACCTGACATTTCCGATTTTTTTTAAATATGTGGACTAGGGTGGTCCAAAAATGCATTGGAAATTTTTTTCTTCTTCGAATTTTCATGCATATCACCCGAAATTTGTTCGAATTCACAAAAAAATAAATCCCTTAAAAAAAATGATATTTAGAGGTGACGAAAGCTCCATGAAGTTTAACACGTGTTTCCCATAAGAAAAAAGACGTTTTTTTAAATTTTATTCAGAATCGTCAATATTAGCTGAATCGAGTTGAAACTCAACACTTCTCTTCATAATTATCCATAGAATACGAATAAAATATTAATTTTTAAATCTCACCCCCATAAGTCAGTTTTATAGGGTGCCAAAAAACCCCATAAGTGAAAAGATTATTTTTGCTATAATAAATTAAATTTTAACTTACTCCAAGTGAAAAGTGGACAAAAAGTTGAAAATTTCGGGAAAAAACACAATTTATAGCATTATTCAAAGATACTAATGATAATAACAATAATAATAAATTGTTAAAACAATTATATTTGTTAACACTAATGAACTAATACCTCGATCTAACTAAAAAGTTAAAAGCAAGTTGAAAATTCGGGAAAAACCGCGAACTTCTAACTCTATTCCAAGAGAAAATTGCTAAAAACAATGATAAATTGTTTAAACAATTTATTTAAACATTTACTTATCAGTATAAAGTAGCATTTCATGTATTAGAAACAATTTGTATAAAAAAAACTGCAAAAAAATCATATTTATCGCCAAAAACTCACAAAAACCCATTTTTTCACTTATGGGGTTTTTTTGGTACCCTATAAAAGACTTATTGGGGTGATATTTAAAAATTATTATTTTATTCGTATTCTATGACTATTTGTGAAGAGAAATGTTAAGTTTTAACTCGATTCAGTTCATCTTGACGATTCTGAATAAAATTTACAAAAACATCTTTTTTTCTTATGGGAAATATAATTTTTTTTCCAACCAAATAAAAATGGATATATTTTTGTGTGGATTCAAACAAATTTCCCAGCGATATGCATGAAAATTCGAGAAAACAAAATTTGGACCACCGTATATAACTTTTATATTTTAGGTTGAAAATTTATCTGTTTTGTGTAAAAATTCAAGTATTTTGTTGAAAATTTGTCTTTTTGATAAAAAAGTAATCTCAATAGTTGAAACCTTGATATTTTTCGTTGAAAATTAATTTCTTTGGTTAAAAATTTGTTTTTCTAACTGAAAATTCAACCATTCTATTTTTTGTTGGATTTTTTATGTGAAATATCATGCATATTGTTAAAAATTTGTCTTTCTTGGTTGAAAATTTACCTTTTGGAATAAAAATTAATTTCTTTGGTTGGAAATTTCTATGACATTGAATATTTCTACAAAAATTCAAAAATATGTTTGAAAATTCATGTATTTTGTTAATAATTAACCTTTGACTGTAGAAATATTATTTTTATGGAAAATTAATTTTTTTACTGAAAATTCATTTACTATGTTGAAAATTGGTCTTTATTGGTAGAAAATTCATCTTTTGTGTTAAAAATTCAATTATTTGGTTGAAAATTCATTTTTTTTTTGGTAGAACATTCACTGTAAAAAAGGAGACTAATTAATCTTTTTGGTTAAATATTAATTTTTTTGATTGAAAATTTCTTCAAAAATTCAAATATTTGTTTGAAAATTCAGGTATTTTGTTAATAATTAATCTTTTACTACAGAATTTTTTTTTATAAAAAATTAATTTTTTTTACTTGAAATTCAACTATTATAATTTTAGGTCGAAAAAGTATTAGTTTTAGGTAAAAAGTCAACTATTTTGTTAAAGATTGTTTTTTTTTTTTGGTTGAAAATGAATTTCTTTGGCTGAAAATTTATTTTTCTAACTGAAAATTTAACTATTCTATTCTTGGTTTGATTTTTTTATCTGAAATATCATGTATATTGTTGAAAATTTGTCTTTCTTGGTAGAAAATTCATCTTTTGGGTTAAAAATTCAATTATTTCGTTGAAAATTTATGTTTTTTGGTAGAAGATTTAACTTTTTAGTAAAAAATTATTTATTTTTACTGAAATGCGTTTATTTTCAAACCATTTTTAAGGCGTCATTGTTCATTCCAAATAAGTACTGTGAAAAAAGGAGACAATTTTACAATTTATTATATCTTCAGGGTTGTTACGGGCCAGGGAATTCTTCTTAGTGACTAATTCATCTTTTTGGTTAAAATTATTTCTTTTGATTGAAAATTTCTTTGAATATTAAAATATTTGTTTCAAAATTTATGTATTTTGTGAATAATTAATCTTTTACTGCAGAAATTCTTTTTATAGAAAATTAATTTTTTACTGAAAATTCAAGCATTATATTAAAAAAACAAATTTCTCTGTTTTACGTAAAAATTTTAGTATTTTGTTGAAAATTGGTCTTTTTGGTTAAAAATACATTTTTATGGCTGAAAACTTGTTTTTCTAACTGAAAATTAAACTATTATTTTTTTGATTGATTTGTTTATGTGAAATATCATGTACATATATTGTTGAAAATTTGTCTTTTTTGGTAGAAAATTTATCTTTTGGGTTAATAATTCAATTATTTAGCTAAAAATTAATTTTTTGGTAGAAGATTCATCATTTTAATTAAAAATTCATTACTTTTTCTGAAAAGTGTTTATTTTCCAAACATTTTTCAAGGCGTAATTGTTCATTCCAAATAAGTACTGTAAAAACAGGAGGCCAAGATATCTTTTTGGTTAAAAATTAATTTTTGTTGCTGAAAATTTCTTCAAAAATTCAAATATTTGTTTGAAAATTAATGTATTTTGTTAATAATTGATCTTTTACTGTAGAAATTCTTTTTATGGAAAACTAATTCTTTTACTGAAAATGCAGCTATTATATTTTGTTGAAAAATGGTCTTTTTTAGTTAAAACTGCATTCCTATGGTTGAAAATTTGTTTTTCTTACAGAAAATTAAACTATTTTGTCTTTGGTTGGATTTTTTATGTGAAATAACCTGCATATTGTTGAAAATTTGTCTTTCTTGGTAGAAAATTCATCTTTTGTGTTAAAAATGCAATTATTTGGTTTGAAAATTCATGTTTTTTGGTAGAAGATTCATCACTTTAGTTCAAAATTCTTTACTTTTACTGAGAATTCCAGAACTGAGTCATGGAATTTTTGATAAACTGAAGTCGAAGTTAATTTTAATATTTTCTTGAAAATTCGCCAATTTTCTTAGAAAGTCATTCTTTGTTATTTGAAAATTCAACTATTTTGTTGAAAATTAGTCTTTTTTCACCGAATTCAACTGTTTTTGGTTTAAAATTAACATCTTTTTTAGTTGAAATATCAAATATTACACTTTTCGTTGAGAATTCATCTTTTTCTGTTTGAAAATTCAACTTTTTAGTTAAAAATTGCACTACTTTCTAAATTTTTGTTTGGTTAATGATACATGATTTTAGTTGAAAAACCAGTTTTTTTGTTTAAAATCGAACTATTTGTTTTAAAATGATGATTTCTTGGTTGCAGATTAATTTTTGTTGTTGAAAATTCATGAATTTTGTTAATAATTATTCCTTTATTGTAAAAAAAAGTTATCTTATTGATTGAAAACTATTATTTTTTATTATTGAAAATTGACTTTTTTACTGAAAGTTTCAACTATTATATTTTAAGTTGAAAATTTATCTGCTTCAGGTGAGACATTCAACTATTTTTTTGAAAGTTTGTCATTTTTGGTAAAAAAAGTAATCTCATTAGTTTTTTTTTGTTTGAAAATTTGTTTTTCTAATTGAAAATTTAACTGTTACTATATTTTGTTAAATTTTTTTTACGTGAAATTTCATGCATATTATTGAAAATTTGTCTTTGTTGATAGAAAATTCATCTTTTGGGCTCAAAATTCAACTATCTGATTAAAAAATATTTTTGTTGTAAAAGATTCATCATTTTAGTTAACAATTAATTTCTTCTACTGAAAATTCAACTATTTTGTTGGAAATTCGTCTTTTTTTACAGAATTCAACTGTTTTTGGCTTGAAATAACATTTTTTTAGTTGAAATATCAACTATTCCATTTTTCGTTGCGAATTCATATTTTTTGGTCGAAAATTCAACTTCTTAGTTGAATATTGAACTAATTTCTTAATTTTGTTTGTTTGTTAATGATACATAATTTTAGTTGAAAAAACCTTTTTTTGTTTAAAATTTAACTATTTTGTTGAAAATTGTTTTTTGATTGAAAAAAAAAATGTTTACTGAAAATTTAACTATCCCATGTGTAGTTGAAAATGAATCAACTATTTGCTTGAAAATTCCTGTATATTGTTGAAAATCCGACTTTTGTGGTAGAATATTAATCTTCTTTTAGTTGAAAATTTATTTCTTTGGTTGCAAATTTAACTATTAGATTAAAAATTCGTTTGAAAATTCAAATATTTGGTTTAAACATCATCTGATTTGTTAAAAATTAATTTTTTTTTCTAGAAAATTAATCTTCTTGGTTGAAAATTATTATTTCTTTTTATTGAAAAATAATTTTTCCAACTGAAAATTTAACTACTGCATTTTTTGTCGAAAATTTATCTTTTTTGATAGAAAAATCTTCTTGGTTAATAGATCATCTGTTTGGTTTAAAATTTAACTATTACCCCTTTTGTTAAAAATTTATTATTTGTTTCGTTGAAAGTTAATTTTTTTTTGAAGATTTAACTATTTTATTTTAAGTTGAAAATTTATCTGTTTTAGGTGAAAATTCAAGCATTTTATTGAAAATTCGTCTGTTTTGTTAAAAAAGTAAGCTCATTAGGTGAAACTTCATATTTTTGGTAAAAATTAATTTCTTTGGTTAAAAATTCAACTATTTTGTTGAAAATTTCTTTAAAAATTCAAATATTTGGTTTAAAATTGATGTATTTTGTTAAAAATTATTCTTTTTTGGTAGAAAATTAATCTTCTTGGTTAAAAATTAATTTTTCTGATTAAAAATTCACTTTTTTTTAATTGAAAATTTTTTTTTCTGAAAATTTAACTATTCAATTTTTGTCGAAAATTCATCTTCTTAAAAAAATCTTCTTCGTTAGAATTTATCTGTTTGGTTGAAAATTTAATTATTTATTTGAAATTATTTTTTTTAAATTTATTTTTGTACTGGAATTTTAACTATTTTATTTGAAATTGAAAATTTATCTGTTTTAGGTGGAAATTCGTATATTTTGTTAAAAGTTACTCTTTTTTGGCGGAAAAGTAATCGCATTAGTTAAAAATTCAACTTTTAATTAAAAATTCATTTCTGAAAATTGAATTATTCTATTTTTGGTTGAAATTTTTTTTAGGTGAAAATTCATGTCTTTTTTTGAATTTTTGAAAGAAAATTACTCTTTTGGGTTTAAAATTCAACTATTTGATAAAATTTTCTTTTTTTTTTTGGTTGAAGATTCACCGTTTTAGTTAAAAATTCACTTTTTCAACTGAAAATTTATTTTACTTAGATAAAAATTAATTTCTTTTACTGAAAATTCAACAATTAATTTTTCGTGAAAAATTGTTATTTTTTTATAGAAATTTAATCTTCATTGCAAATTTATTTCATTTGGTAGAATTTTTCATTTTGATAGAAAATTCAACTATTTGGTTCAAAATTAATTTTTTTTGTTAAAAGATTCATCTTTTTCGTCAAAAATTTATCTATTTCATTGCAAATTTATTTTAATTCGTTGAAACGTCATTTTTTAAACTGAAAATTAAACAATTCTGTTTTGTTTTTATAATTTAAATATTTGGTTAAAAACTCTTTTTTTTTTGTTGAATATTCATCACTTTAGTTAAAAATTTATTTCCTTGAATTAAAACTTCTTTTTTACTTGAAAATTCGTTTTTTAACTGAAAATTCAAGTTTTTTTGATAAAAATTCATATTTTTGGGTGAAAACTCAACTATTTTGCAGGAAATTCGCATTTTTGGCTTGAAAATTAAAAATTTTGGATGAGATTTTTTCTTTTAATGACTGAAAAATCTTTCCTGGTTCCAAATTTAGCTCTTGTGTTGAAAATTCCTCTTTTTTGGGTGGAAATATCAACATGGATCTAAAATAATTATCGAAATATTTGTTTACCTCAATTACTAGTTGCAGCCGAACGCATCCAGCAAAAAGATTTCCAAAAACAAATCCCAACGAATCGGAAGACAAAGATTCTGGAATCGTCGAAGCGTAGGAACCATGATTTGCTAAATATCTTTTCAAAATGTTCGCGTCGATCGGTTGGCCGCCCGTGTAAAAAATAGCGTCATATCTAAAAAAAAAAATATGCATAAAATATTTTAGGATTATAAACAATTGTGTAAATAGTGTCACAAAATTTGAAAATTAGTGTCAAAATAGTGTCTTAAAATTGTTCAAGTATTAAAAATGAACTTCAATTTTTATTTAAAACTGTTAAAAAAAATTATAATAAATATTAATATTTAATATTAAATATTAAAATAATACTAAAATGTTATCAAAATTTCTATTTATTTATCGCATACTTCACAGTCTTTCTTTTTTTTTCTCATTTTTCCACTTAAATGCAAACTAAATTAATAGAACCCAATAAGAAAGTAAAGATAAGTTAAGATTTTATCTTTTTTGTTTCAAAATTTTATTATTTATTTTAAAATTTCATTATTTGTTTAAAAATTGAATTATTTTGTTGAAAATTCCTCTTTTCTGCTTGAAAATTCAACAATTTGATTGAAATTTTGTTTTTTTCTTGACTAACAATTTTTTTTTTATAGAAAATTCAACTACTTTGTTGAAAAATCATCTTTTTTGTTTGAAACCAATTTTTATTCTGTAGTCATTTCATCTTTATTAGTTAAAAATGCATTTTCGGGTTAAAAATTCTACTGTTTTGCAAAAAATTTGTATTTTCAGCTTGAAAATAAAACAATTTGGTGGACAATTTAACTATTTGGTTGAAAATTGATGTATTTTGTTGCAAATTCGCATTTTTTTGGTAGAAAATCGATTTTTATTATATGTTTTTTTGTTAAAAATGCAACTGTTTTTTATTTTTTATTAATTTTTTGTTGCTTAAATATCAACTATTACATATTTCGTTGAGAAATAATCGTTTTTAATAGAACATTTAATTACTTGGTGGAAAGTGGAACTATTTCCTTAAAAATTTATTTCGTTGGTTGAAAATCTAACTATTCTGTGAAAATTCTATCTTTTTTGGTTGAGAATTAATTTTTTAACTGAAAATTTAACTATTCCATTTCTGGTTGAAAATTTATCTTATTTTTTGAAAAATCTTCTTTTTAGATTGAAAATTCAACTCGTTGGTTGAAACTTAAACTACTTTCTTAAAAGTTTATTTTTTTGGTTGAAGATTTATAATTTTCGTTGAAAATTCGTTCTTTTCTTTTGGTTACAAATTATTTTTTTAAACTGAAAACTTATATATTTTGTTGAAAATTCAAATGATTGGTTGTAAATTAACTTTTTTGTTGAAAATGGAGATACTCGGGTAAAATTTGAACTTTTTTGTAGAGAATTCGTCTCTTCGGCTTGAAAATTCAACAATTTGGCACAAAATTAAACTGTTTTGCAGAAAATTCGCTTTTTTCTTAAAAATTAATTCTTTGCAATAAAAATGTAACCACACCATTTTTGGTAGAAATGTCTACTATTAAATTTTCCTTTGAGAATTCATATTTTTTATTACAAAATTTTATTATTTGGTTCAAAATTGAATTACTTTGTTGGAAATTCATCAATTTAGTTAAAAAGTCGTACTTTTTGGTTGAAAATTCAACTGTTTTGTTGTAAATTCTTCTCTCTGTCTTAATAATTCCACAGTTTGATTGAAATTTTGTTTCTTTCTTCACTAACAATTCTTTTTATTGAAAATTCAAATATTTTGTTGAATATTCATCTTGTTTGGTTAAGATTGATGAATTTTAAACAAATCAGAATAATTTACACCCAAATAGATGAATTTTTAACAAAATACATGAATTGTCAACTCAATTTTCAGGACTCAATTTCTACCAAAAATGGAAGTTAATTGTTCAAATAAAAAAAATAATTTTCCACACAAAAAAAAATAAAAAATAAAAATAAACAATAAAATAGGTACATTTTCAGATGAAAAATTAATTTTGAACACAAAAAAACGAATTTCAAACAGAATAGTTCAATTTTAAAATAAATAGTTTAATTTTTAATCAAAAAGTTTAATTTTATACCAAAATAGTTTAATTTTCAACCAAATTGTTAAATTTTCAAGCCAAAAAGAGGAATCTCCTACAAAACAGCTAACTTTTCAATCCCAAAATATGCATTTTCAACAAAAAAGTTCATTTACGACCAAATTGTTGAATTTTCAACTGAAATGATGAATCTAAAAACAAACAAATAAATTATTTAGAAAGTAGTTCAACTTTAAACCAAGTAGTTGATTTTTCAAAAAAAAAAAAAAAAAAAAAAAAAAAAATCTCAATGAAACATGTAATAGTTAATAGTTCAACCAAAAAAAAACGAATTTTCAACAAAATAGTTAAATTTTCAACAAAAAGTTGATTTTCTAATCAAGAATAATTTTGTTACCAAAAAGACGAATTATCAACCAACTACACGAATTTTGAACAAAAACAGATCAATTTTCAATTTAAAATATCAATTTTAAACCAAAAATGGAATAATTACATTTTCAGTCAAGAAAATTAATTCTTAAACGAATTTTCAGCAGAATAGTTAAATTTTCAATCGAAAAGTTGATTTTCTAACCAAAAGGATTAATTTTTCACCAAAAAAGAGGAATCATCTACAAAATAATTAAATTTTTAACTAGAAAAGAACAATTTTAAATATAAAATATCAATTTTAAAACAAAAATAGAACAGTTACATTTTCGGCCAAGAAAACTATTTCTTAAACCAATTTTCAGCAGAAAAGTTAAATTTTTAACCAAAAAGTTGATTTTCTAAAAAAAAGAGTAATTTTATACCGAAAAACATTAATTTTTAACAAAATACATGAATTATCAACCAAATATTTGAATTTAAGGACTTACTATTTAGTACAAACTTAAACTCTTTTGTTAAAAGTTCGTTTTTTTTATTGAAAACTAATGCACCTCGATGGAAATTTAACTACACCATTTTTTGTTAAAAAGTGATCTTTTTTAGTTTAAACATTCTACTATTTAGTTAAAATTTTTTAGAAACTAGCATCACATCCATTGTTCAAACAATTTAATAAATTTCCAGTAAAAGAGACAAATTTTCTAAAAAATAGTTAAAGATTTAACCAAATAGTAAAATTTTCAAGCCAAAAAGACGAATTTTTGACCAAAAAGTTACTTTTCAAACAAGAAAGATCAATTTTTAACCAAGAAGGATGAGTATTCTACCATAAAAGATGAATTTTCAATCCAAAAAGATCAATTTTTAACAACATAGTTGAATTTTTGACCAGAAATGATGACTTTAACAAAATAATTAAATATTCCAGAAATAATTAGATTTTTAACAAAATAGTTTGAATTTCTAACCAAAAGTTGAATTTTCAGCATACTAAGAAAAACTTTCAATCAAATGGTCGAATTTTCAAACAGAAAAGATAAAAATTCAATCAAATATTTGAATTTTCAAGACAAAAGGATAAATTTTCTTAGAAGACAGTTGAATTTTCATCAAAAAAGTTAATTTTCAACCAAGAAAGATATCTTTTCTACCATGAAAGATGAATTTTCAACAGAAAAGTAAAGTTTTTAAGCTAAAAAGTCGAATTTTTTAGAAAACAGCGGACTTTTAAATCGGAAAAGATAAATCGTTCATAAAAAAAATCATTTTCAATCAAGAAAGATGAATTTTTAACAAGATAGTTGAATTCTCAGCTGAAAAGTTGACCTTTCAACAAAAAAGAATAAATTTCTACCCAACAAGACGACTTTTTAACCAAATATATTAATTTATTACCAAACAGTTGAGTTTTCAAACAAAAAGTTGCATTTTCAACAAGCAAGATTAATTTTCTACCCAAAAAGACGACTTTTCAACAAAATATACTAATTTTCTACAAAATAGTTTTTCAACTTATACTATATAAAGGATAAAGTTTTACCCAAAAAATGGAATAGTTCAATTTTCAGATAAAAAAATAATTTTTAACAAAAAAAAAATGGTTTTAAAATAATTTTTAACAAACAAACGAATGAATTTTTAATGATAGATTTAATGCTTTCACGATGATTTATTATAATAATTTTAAATTTTTAATTTATTAAAATGATTTTTTAACCCTAAAAACTTAATTTTCGACCAAAAAAATTAATGTTCTACCAAAAAACATGAATTTTGAACGAAATACATGAATTTTGAACAAAATAAGTGAATTTTCAACAAAATTATTTAATGTCAAAGTCAAAAGAGGAATTATCTACAAAAAAAGTTGAATTTTCAACCCAAAAATATGATTTTTCAACCAAAAAGTTTAATTTTCAACCAAATAGTTTAATTTTCTACCAAATCGTTCAATTTTCAAGGCAAAAAGATAAATTTTCTGCAAAATCTAAATTTTAACATAAATTTTCAACTATAATTATAAATCCTTAATAAAAAAAAAATATTTTTTTTTTTACAACGTGGTTTAACGTTAAGTCAAATAATCGAACTTTCAACCAAAAAATATGAATTCTCAACGAACCACGTAACAGATGATATTTCAACCAAAAAATTGCATTTTTAACCAAAAGGGATACATTTTTGACGAAGGAGAGTACATTTCTACCAAGAAGAATTTTCAACAAAATAAATGAATTTTCAACGAAAAAGTTGGTCTTTTAACTAAAAAAGATACATTTTTAACCAGAGTTAAATTTTTAAATAAAAAAGATAACTTTTTAACCAAAAATGGAATAGTTTAATTGTCAGTTCAAAAAACTTATTTTCAACCAAACATGGATCGGATTTTCATCAAAATAGTTCAATTTTCAACCAAAGAAATGAACATTCAACTAAAAAAATGAATTTTTAACAAAGTAGTTGAATTTTTTATCAAAAAGATGCCTTTTCAACAATATAGTTGCATTTTCAACAAAATAATTAAATTTTCAACCAAATAATAGAATTTGTAACCATACGAGATGAATTCCAAACCAAAAATATAATAGTAGCCTTTTCAATAAAAAAATGAACTTTTACCAAAAAATATAGTTGGATTTTCTTATTGGATTTAAGTTCTAAATGTTATCTAAGTTCGTAAAATTATTTCCCTTAAAAAAAATACCTGACATTTCCAAATTTTGTTTAAATACGTGGACTAGGGTGTTCCAAAAATGCATTGGAAATTTTTTTTCTTCGAATTTTCACGCATATCGCCCGAAATTTGTTCGAATTCACAACAAAATAAATCCCATTTTGGGTTTAACACGAATTTCCCATCAGAAAAAAATATGTTTTTGTGAATTTTATTCAGAATCGTCAGTATTAGGTGAATCGAGTTGGAACTCACAATTCATCTTAAAAATTAGCCATAGAATACGAATAAAATATTACTTTTCAAATATCACCCCCATAAGTCTGTTTTATAGGGTTCCAAAAAAATCCCATAAGTGAAAAAATGGGTTTTGCGAGTTTTTGGCGCTAATTATAATTTTTTTGCAGTTTTTTTAATGCAAATTGTTTTTAATACATGAAATACTACTTTATACTGATAACTAGATGTTCACATAAATTGTTTAAACAATTTATTATTGTTTTTAGCAATTTAGTCTTAGAATAGAGATCGACAGTCGCGGTTTTTTCAAAAAAATTTCACTTTTTGTCCAATTTTCAACTAGAGTGAGGTAATACTTAATTAGCGTTAACAAACATAATTGTTCTAACAATTTATTATTATTGTTAATGATATTAATTTTGAATAATGCTAGAAATTGCGGTTTTTCTGAAATTTTCAACTTTTTGTCCACTTTTCACTTGAAGTGAGTTAATATTTAATTTAATATAGCAAAAATAATTGTTTAAACGAAGTATTATTGTTTATAGCTATCTTCTATTTTAATACTAGATAGTTGCCTTTTTTCTAAATTTTTTAACTTTTTGAACATTTTTCAATTAGAGTGAAGTAATAATTAATTCAAGTTAATAAAAATAATTATTTCTTATCATTGTTAATATTTTCTTTGCTTAATGGTAAAAATTTGCGTTTTTTTCTGAAATTTTTAACTATTTGTCTATTTTTCACCTGGTGTGACTTAATAATTATTTAAATTGAGCAAAAATAATTGTTTAAACGAATTATCATTGTTAATAACTATCTTTATCTATATTAATGCCAGAGAGTTGCGGTTTTTTTCTGAAATTTGTAACCTTTTGTCCACTTTTCACTTAGAGAGGTAATAATTAATGCAAGTTAATAAAAACAGTTGTTTAAACAATTCTTATTGTTTATAACTATCTTTTCTAAGATAAGTGCTAGAAAGTTGTGGTTTTTTCTGAACTGTTTAACTTTGCTTTGCCTTTTTAGTTATCAAAAAATAATAAATAAACATTGGAGAGAAACATATTTCAAAGAACCCTTTCTTTTTTGTGAATTTTTTTGTTTTAAACAAAAAAAATGGATTTATTTTTGTGTGTATTCGAACAAATTTCCGGGCGATATGCATGAAAATTCGAAACTTCCCGGAAATCTGGAAATTACTTCTTAAAGGGAACTAATAATAATAAAAAAATTAAAAAAGCGATGTAAATTAAATTAAGATTTTGGAAACTTACTTGTCTCGTAATTCTAATTCCTTTTCTATATCGGATTCGCTGAGAGGAATAACGTCGTCTGCTCCTAAAGCTCTACTAACAGGAATTGCGTGCGGTCTGCAGGCGGAAACGACGACTCCACCCCAGAGTTTAATCAACTGGGTTAAAATACATCCAACTGGAGTGCTGCCCCCATAAATTAAAACTCTGCAAACATGTTCAATTTTTAATTTTATTAAAGACGATTTTCATCTATTATTAAACAGGGTCAGGGTCTCCTTTTTCAGGATCACTTTTTTCAGGGTCCCTTTTTTCAAATTCCCCTTTTTTTCGCTATTCTCGAAAAACTTCCCCTTTTCTCTTTAAATATACGATTTCAAAGATTTACAAAATATTTCAGAAGATTTCGAATGATTTCAAATAATTTCAGCAGATTTTTAAATATTTAAAGAATATTTCAAACATTTACAAATATTTACAAAAGATTTCAGAAGATTTCGAATGATTTTAAAAGATTTTATAAAAATTTCAAAAGAAATAAAAACATTCCAAAAGAATTCGAAAGTCTTCAAAATATTTCACAATCATTACAAAAAATTTCCAGGGTGGCGATTCGGCGGACGATTTCAAATTCCCGGTCATTTCCCGGTTTTCCCCGGTCAAGTTTTTCAATTTTCCCGGTCAACTCAAAGTAACATATTTATATTTGCCGCAAAACGCAAACATTTATTTTAATTCATGACGTTCGTTCTAAACATCTTTCAACACAACAGAGCAAAACGTTGCAAAATAAATGAATTTTGAAAAAAAATACTTAAATTTTCCACTAAAAAATATCAATTTTTTACAAAAAAATGGAATAGTTAAACTTTCAGTTGAAAAAATTAATTTTCAACAAAAAAAACGGATTTTCAATAAAATAGTTCAATTTTCAACCAAAGTGATGAATTTTCAAATCAAATTATGAATCTTTATCTGGAATAGTTAAATTTTAAACCAAAAAGATAAATTTTCAACTAAAATGATGAATATTTAACTGGAACACTCGAATTTTCAACCAAAAAGACGAATTTTTAAAGAAGATTACATTTTAAATAAAAAAATTAATTTTCTACCCAAAAATACAATTTTTCAATCAAGTACATTGACTTTTAAAGAAAGGTTTGAAGTTTTAATAAAAGAAGACAAATTTTCAACCAAATAGTTAAATTTTGAACTGAAAAAATAATAATTTTCAATCGAAAATGGAATAGTAACATTTTTAGTTTAAAAAATTATTTGTAAACCAAACATAAGAGTTTTCAACTGAAACAATGAGTCTTTAACTGAAATAGTTCAATTTTCAAACCAACAAATTAATTTTTACTAAAAAAAGATAAATTGTCAACCAAAACTTTAATAATTAAATTTCAAGTTAAAAAAATTAATGTTTAACCAAACAGATGAATCTTCAACAACAGCTGTGGAATTTTCAATTAGAATAAGTTAAATTTTCAGTTAAAAAAATTAGTTTCAACAAAAAAAAACTAACTTTTAACAACAACAAAAACTAACTGCAAAAATGATAGTTACATTTTCAAACAAAGTGATGAATTTTCAAATAAAATTATAAATATTTAACTGCAATAGTTGAATTTCAAACCAGAAAGATGAATTTTTAACTGAAATGATGAATCATTAACTAGAATAATTGAATTTTTGACCAAAAAGATTAATTTTCAACCAAGAAGATTAATTTCTACCAAAAAAGACGAATTTTCAACTAACAAAGATAATTTTTCAACCAAAAATTGAATAATCAATTTTTTAGTAAAAAATGAATGTTCAACCAAAGACATGAATTTTGAACTAAAATTATGAAATATTGAACTGGATTAATAGTTACATTTTCAGTTGAAAAAAAAAATAATTTTCAACCATAAAACATCCAAAGAAAAAACAAATTTTCAATCAAACAGCTCATTTTTCAACCAGAGAAATGAATTTTTAATTAAAACGATGGATTTTCAACTAAAAAAAA
The DNA here is from genome assembly GCA_932195095.1 of Andricus curvator. Classification (NCBI taxonomy): domain Eukaryota; kingdom Metazoa; phylum Arthropoda; class Insecta; order Hymenoptera; family Cynipidae; genus Andricus; species Andricus curvator. The sequence continues at coordinate 240,027 of CAKNYM010051043.1, forward strand.
AATTAATTTTTAACAAAAGAGCTTAACTTTCAACCAAATAATTTTATTTCAAACCTAAAAGATGAATTTTCAACTAAAATAATAAATATTTGACTGGCATTCTTGAATTTGTAACCGAAAAGAAGAATTTTTAAACAAGAAGATTAACTTTCAAAGAAAAATAAGATAATTTTTTACCAATAAAAAATCGATTTTTTAACAAAATACATGAATTTTCATCGGAATAGTTAAATTTTCAATTAAAAAGACAAATTTTTATCCAAATTGTGGTATTCCGAAATTGAAAATTTTAATTTTCAACTCAGAATGGAACAGTTAAATTTTCGTTTAAAGAAATTAATTTTCAACCAAACTGGTGAATTTTCAAATAAAATGATGAATCTTCAACTGAAATGATGAATCTTTAACTGGAATAGTTTAATTTTATGCCAAAAAGATGAATTGTCAACCATAAAGTTTAATTGTCTACAAAAATAGATGAATTTTCCACAAAGTACATACATTTTCAAACAAATAGTTTAATTATTAAATGAAAAATATCAATTTTCAACCAAATAGTTGAATTTTCATCAAAAAAGGATAAATTAATTTTTAACAAAAGTTTAACTTTTAACCCAGTAGTTGAATTTCTAACTAAAAAACGATGAATTCGCAACGAAGAATGCAAAAAAAATTTCTATTATAATTCAGAAATATTTCTTCTTTGAAATTCTGCTTCTACTCTGAAAACTGCTTGAAGTACTTTTATTACCTAAAATTTAGAAGAGGGAACTTTCAAATTGTGACGAATTCTGACTTGAAAGAGGGATTTTTAAAAATTCCTTTTTTCTCAATCCGAATTATAATTCCTTTAAAAAATTCCCATTCCATGTAAAACATTCCCTGTTCCAAGTGAAATTATATTTCTTGAATTTTGCTATGATCAGAAGTAAATTCCCCGGTTTTAAATTAAATTGCCGGTCATTTCCCGGTTTTTTCCCGGTCAATAAAATTCCAGGTCATTTCCCGGTCTTTCCCGGTTTCCCGGTCAAGTCGCCACCCTGATTTCACAAAAATTTTAAATATTTAACTAAAATTTCAGAAGATTTAACCATGATTTCAAAAATTTCAAAATATTTCACCAAAATTTCAAAGATTTTGAATATTGTAACAAAATTTATAAATCTTTCACAGATTCCGAAACTCTTCAAAACATTTCACAAATATTTTAAAAGATTTGTCAAGCATTTTGGAGATTTAGTCAAGATTTCAAAAATTTCAAAACAACGTAGCAGATTTATAAAGATTTAGCATACATTTAAATGATTTGCAATAGACTTCAAAACCTTTTAAAAATTTAAATAAAATTTCAGAAGATTTAACTAAGATTTCAGAAATTTCAAAACCTTTTAACAGATTTCTAAAAATTTAACAAATATTTACCAACGATTTCAAAATATTCAACAAAGATCTCAAATATTTACAAATATTTACAAAATATTTCTGACGATTCCGAATGATTTCAAAAGATTTTATAAATATTTCAAAAGATATCAAAACATATCAAAAGAATTCGAAAGTCTTCAAAA
>CAKNYM010051043.1:261887-279606 GCA_932195095.1 Andricus curvator
ATTTCAATGATATCCCAAGGATTTCACAAAGATTTCAATAATCTAACCAATATTTCAAATATTTCGTAAAGATTTAAAAAATTCTACAAATATTTCGCAAAAATATCAATGATTCTCCAAACAGTTCACAAAGATTTCTACGATTTCGCAAAATTTAAATAATTTTACAAATATTTCAAAAATATTAAAAATATTTCGTAAAGATTTCAGAAAGATTTTATAAACATTTCACAAAGATTGGAATGATTTCTCAAAGATTTTAAAGATTTAAAAAAATTCAAAAATATATCGCAAAAAACTAAGTATTTCGCAAAGATTTTTTAATATGTCACAAAGATTTGAATAATTATAAATCTTTGAGAAATCATTGCAATATTTGTGAAATGTTTTATAAAATCTTTCTGAAATCTTTAGAAATCTTTATGAAATATTTTTAATATTTTTGAAATATTTGGTAATATTTGTGAAATTATTTAAAATTTGTGAAACCTTAGAAATCTTTGGGAAATCATATAATCTTTGTGAAATATTTGGAAAATCATTGAAGCTTTGGGAAATCATTAAAATATTTGTGAAATCTTTTAAATCTTTGGCAATATGAATTTTATCCATACGTTAATCGTTTATTATTAATTATTATTAAATTTACTAATTTTTCTATTAAAAACCTAGAAAAAAGGCTCTGCCGCTTCTGAGAAAAATAGGGTAATCGCTCAAAAAAGTGTCAAATAGTGTAGTGAGTCCGAGGCCTGCGAAATGAGAACTTGGCTTTCCCAAATGGGCCATTTGATAAAAATAGTGACAATTGGCCATCGATCTCAAATTAAAAAAATTGATAAAAAGCCAAACTCAAAAGTCACGTGACTAAACACTAAAGTTCACCAAATTCTACTCCAAAATACTGAAAAACCCGAATTTCTTTCTTGAAAATGCAAAAATAGAATAAACAGTTTCAATTTTTCGTTGTTATTTATAAGCCTATTAAATTTGAAGGCTGATCATTAAAGAGTTTGTAATATTTGTTACATAAACCTTTTGAAAATAAGAACACTGAAATACCTGTAAAACTTCGATCTGGTTCGAGAGCCTGAACCAAATTTCGTCCATTGTTTTCTTTCCAATTTACAACAGTGGGATTTTTCAGTTATGCATAATTGATCGGCTGTGTTATTGTTTTTTTACGAAACGAGACTCGCGGCGTCCGAACAGCTGGAAAAACGGCACACTAGTGATATAAATAATCCGTTAAGACACAGTAGACTCGAAATAGACGCCATAGATTTCGAATTTTAGACGCTCCATTTAATTAATTTTACATTCTCCATAATTTAGACTTATTTTGAATAATTTTAGAATTTTTAGATTAAATTTAGGTTACTTCACTTTATTTTGACGGAATTAATTGACAAGAATGATTTTGACGTTAGCCGATTTAGGAACTATTTTTATTTGAGCACTAGTTTTATAGGTTAGGTTAACTCAAATCGTTTCGGCTTTCGGCGAAATTTGATTATTCATTATTGTTCTCGATAAAGTTCAAACTAGCTTTCATTACCAAATACTGGTCATTGTTCTAAATTATTAGCGGCACCTAATTTCTGTTTATATATAGAAAAATTTGAAATATTTGATATTTAGGTTTTGAATTCCGGGTTTGAATTTTCCCGCGATTGCGATTACAGCGCCAATTCGGAGGTACGTTTAATCTCGGTCGGTATATCTACTCGAGTGGTAAGACATTTATTTTAATTTAAAATTTAAATCTTATTGTTAAATTTTTTTCTATTAAAAAAACGAATATGATTGGAATTAAGTTGAGAGATGTCGTAAATCAAATTTAAAAATTAGTTCCACTTTATTTTTATATCATTAGTTTTGAAGATTAGGTACCGACTGTTGATTGTATAAATTTTTCATTAAATTTCAATTACCAGGAGTTTAATTTAAATCTTATTGTTAAATTTTTTCACTATCAAAAAGAAAACAAATAGGATTGTAATTGAGTTGAAAGATGCCGAAAATCAAATTTAAAAATTGGTTTTACTTTATTTTTATATCATTAGCTTTAAGGATTAGGTACCGACTGTTGATTATATAAATTTTTTATCAAATTTCAATTACCGCGAGTTTAATTTAAATCTCATTGTTAATTTTGTTTCCATTAAGAAAAAGACGAATAGAAATAGGATTGAATTAATGATTACAGGATACTAAAATAAAATTACAAAAATTATGTATCATCAGTTTTGAAAATGATGTACCGACTGTTGATTATATAAATTTTTAATTCAATTTCAGTTCCCTAGAGTTTAATTTGAATCTTATTGTTAATTTTTGTTCCTATTTTCAGAAAGATGAATAGGCTTGAGGTTGAGTTGAAGGATTCTGAAATCAAATTTGAAAAATTGTTTTACTTTATTCATTTTTATGTCATTAGTTTTGAAGGTTATGTACCGACTGTCGATTACATACATTTTTTATTCAGTTTCAAATCCCTAGAGGGAGCAGGTTCACACTTTTTTCCCATTAAGGGCATGTAAACGTTATCCAATTCCTATTTTACCGACATTTTTTTTTGATCATACCAATTTCACACGAAATAAGATATCGAGCTGAAAGTTTGGGAAAATGAAACAAAGGGACTAAGAAACGTTTATGTATTAATAAATTTTGACAGATACGAAAAAAATTCAAAAATTTTTTGTTTGGTAATTGTAAAAATTTGTTAGTACATAAACGTTCCTTAGACTCTTTTCCTTATTTTCCCAAACTTTCAGCTTGATATCTCGTTTCGTGTGGAATTGGTGTGATTAAAAATAATGTCGGTAAAGTAGGAATCGGATAAATGTCATATACCTTTAAATACTCTATGAGTATCCTATTTTCTTTCCAGCCCTACTTAGCCCTATAACTCATGTCCAGTTATAAAAAGTAAGTTAAATGCCCTAACAAGTGGCTCACGCCCTTTTCAGCCCCATTTAGCATTATAACTCATGTCCAGTTATAAAAATCAAGTTAAATACCCTACAAGTGGTTTGGACCCTTTATAGCCCTATTTAGCCCTTTAACTCATGTCCAGTTTGAAAAAGTCAGTTAAATTCCCTATAAGTGTCTCACGCCCTTTCTAGTCCTATAACTCACGTCCAGCTCGAAGAAGTCAGTTAAATACCCTATATAGATATCCTACGCCCTATCTAGCCCTAAATCACCTGTTTCAGCTCGAAAACAGTAAAACTGAATTCCTTATAAGTGTTCTACGTCCATTCGAGCCCCTTTTAACCCTCTAACTCTCGTCCAGTTCTAAAAAATTTGTTGAATACCCCATAAGTGTTCTACGCCATTTCCAGCCCTATAATTCCTGGCCAATTATAAAAAGTCAGTTAAATGTCTCATAAGTGTCTCACGCCCTTTCCAGCCCTATAACTCCTGTTCAGTTCCAAGAAGTCAGTTTAATACCCTATATAGATATCCTGCGATTTTTGTAGTCCTAAATTTCCTGTTCCAGCTCTAAAACAGTCAACTGATTTCCCTATGAGTGTCCTACGCCCTTTTCAGCCCTATAAATCCTGCCGAGTTTTAAAAATTCAGTTAAATACCCTATATAAGTATCCTACACCATTTCTAGCCTTCTTTAGACCCATAAGTCCTGTCCAGTTTTAAAAATTCGGTTAAATACCCTCTATACGTTTCCTACGCCTTTATAGCTTATATAAACATCTGTATTTTGAATTCAAAATGTAATATTTGATTAAAATACTTATTATCACATACAAAAATATATATAAATAAACACATACAAAATGCATGTTGTCACATGCAATAACGTATTCTAGAATCATTTTTAATACTTTTCTTCATTAATACTTATTAATAATATTAATTAATAATTCTGTCCAGTTTTCAATATATGCAATTTAATAATTCTGTCTTAAGTATGTAACTTTGGTTGATTAAATCTGAATCGCTCAAAACCCATAGTAATCTCGAAATAAAAAATAATACTTTGTTCTTTATCATAACTAATTGCAGAATTTTTACGGAATATCCATGAATGAAATCTAAATCGCACAAAACCCATAATTATCTCGAATTAAAAAATAATGCTTGGTTGTTTATCATGTTTATACGCGGCTCGCATAGAGCGAGAATTTTTTATTGGTAGATTTAAAACACTCTCGCAGACGACGTCTATTCATTCAGTAGGCAACCATCATAAAATTATAATAACTAGCAATTAGACCTGAAAGTAAGAGAGAGAGAGAGAGAGAGGGGGGGGGGATAGCCTCACCGCGGCGAAAGGAGGTACTGTGTGAAGTGACGTCAGCAGTAACGTCAGCAAAGCGGCAGGGCGAGTAGAGTAGAGGCGCCGAGAAGCTCGACGCGCGCATCTCCCTCCAGCGATTTTCTACCCTCTCCGCTCGATTCCCACGCAACCCACGCAGCCTCCCCGTTAAAAGGGCGCACACTGGCCCAGAACGTGAGAAGTGTTTGGGAGCTGGTAGTCGGGACACTCACACTAAATCCTACAGTTGGAAGTCAGTTCTAGGTTCCTACAGCTGGAAGCCAGCCATAGGTCTTCATGAGCAAGCCAATGCCGTGACCAACCACAAGCATACAGAATCTCCAAGTCTCTCTCTCGTTCTTCGGGAACCTCCAGCTGGAAGCCAGCCAGAGGCCGCCCGGCCGAAACACCTCCGCACCCTTTTCAGAGGACGAACTAAGAATTCACTAGATAAGAACTCCAAACTCTCTGTAAAATCATGGTAAGATAAAGAATACGAATAGAAATCAAACGAAACATAATTTTTTCTAGTTACTTCAATCCCCCCCACTCCCTATTTTCCTCCGCTAACGGGCTAGCTGGCATACCAGCCCGTTTCCGCTGAGACAGCTGGCATTTCAGCCGACACACTGACTAACTTCATCCCTTTCCCACTTACTAACGAATTAAATCTCCGCTAACCAAATTCTTTTCAGGAGAAAATCCAAATCAAAAACGCCCACTCAACTCGCTATCTCTTTCTATCTTAGGAGAGAGATATATCAATCCCTCTTTCCACCTCCCTCGACATTTATCCTCTCACTCCCTCCTATGGTTCCTCTACATCTCCTGTCTCTTCTTCTCTAATGAGATAACTCCTTCTCACTTTCTCTTAGTAGATAAAAATCCATTATCCCCGACGATTATCCTTCCTACTGCTTCCAAGAAATCCCACCCAAAAGTAAGGAGCATATCATCATAAATATTTAAAGAATTTTTACGGAACATCCATAAATTAAATCTAAATCGCACAAAACCCATAGTTATCTCGAATTAAAAAATAATACTTTGTTGTTCATCATAACTAATTACAGTATTTTTACGGAATATCCATAAATTAGAAATGAATTGCACAAAACCCATTAGTTATCTCAAAATAAAAAATAATACTTTGTTGTTTATCATAACTAATTACAGAATTTTTACGGAATATATTCTTGAAAGTTTAGTATGCGAGTACTAATCTGACCCCATTCTGATCTTTCATCTTCCTGTGGATGATCTACTCTATCTTCGGCTTCTGCAATGGCAAGGTCCTCTGGAATGTCATATGGTCTATTCTGCAATGCAGCGCTTGCTCTCTTCTGCCTCTCGCCCTCCCAATCTTTTGCATTGATGAATATTTTTCCCAGAGAATTGCAAACCGTATCTTCCGTTAAAGGCCTGTTATTTGAATCGGGACGTCGATGTGTTTGCATAATAGAGTCTAAAAAAATAAATGAAAATTAATATACTGGGAACAAAATAATTGTTATAAAAATTTATCAGAGTACATTAATATGATTGCCATTATGAGAAAACACGCTATATTTCTGTGTTTTTTTTTATATGGATATAAGTAGCAAATATTTACAATAGTTAGTAACTCTCACTTGAAACACATTCATAGAAAGCACTTTCTTTCATGACTTTTTTACCAACAACCTTCCTCTTGGCTGTGTATTTTGCCATGACCCTGCGACTGAAATATTTTTTGAAGATATTGATCAAAGTACACATTCAAATCTCTATCGAAAAGGTACGACAGAGATGATCGTCTCGATCGACTTTTTTCATTACAAATTCTTGATCTCCATTACATTTCAGTCCCATCTAATTATGTTTTAAGCAAATCTTTATTTTGTCCAAAAATGATCGACATGCATCCTTAATAAAAATGGTGGTAAATATAATATCAGGCCTCGGACTAGCACCGCACAAAATGACACTTTTTTAAATTTCTCAATCGAGTCCGAACCCTGTATCATGTAAAGAATTAAAAGTGGTAACCTATAATACTTACAAATTCTGTTCGAAAACCATCATCAGTTTTCAATTTCTCGTCAAACTCCATAAACTGCTCATCACCCTGAAATGGTACATTTAGTTTGTGTTTCTCGGAAAGCAGTTTGTCTTTTGCTGTGTCAGTTTTTCCTAGATGGTGTAAAATTATTCTCTGATTGGCAAGTATTTCTTTATTGTCAATAGAAAGTTCTTTTAGTGCCGATAAGACAAGAAGATCTAAAAATAAAAATTAATACTTTAAAATCCAAATTGATTAATTAAAATCAGTCAAAATTTGATATAGAGAAATAATAATTTAATAACATGAAAATGATTAAATAATGATAAATTGCTTAATTGCCATCGTTCATCGCACTCCTCTTCCTCTTCTTCTGCATAATCGAATATGTAGGCTTACTAGCGTCTCGGTTATCCTTGTCAACAAAGTCTTGATCGTCGATTATTTCAGTTTCGTTGTTACTCGACAGTTTAGTGATCCTCGTGTCACTATTTTTGGAGACACTTTTCTCTGAATCCATAATATTGTTGGATCGTATATCAATCTGACGTTCAATTTTATTTGAACATTGAGGTCTTTCGAATTTAGAAGAGGTGGGCATTTCTGGCCTTGGCTCATGAATGGTCTTGCTTTTCTTGAATGCTGGTGCATTTTTCGTTACAGCAGTTGCTGACTTTCGCTTCTTCTCTATCTTTTTTTTTGGTTTTATTGGACTTAAGTTTCTTTTTCACATTCGAAGCATCTGAGTCTGAATGGGATGTACTTTTTTCTGGGTCCCAATTTTCGGAGTCTGGTTCAAGGGGACGTACAGAATGCATATCTTCCAAAGTGCTGTCAGTGATGTTTATTTTTTTTTTTTACTTTTAAGTTATTCTCTATTAACACAGCTTTTTGCAGATGGTCAGCGTCGGAATCTGTTGTAAATACAAATTTTTTGGAAACGTAGATAAATCAATGATATCTTTATAAGCACTGTTTAACCACCAAATGAGGGCCGACAACTTTTTTCGTGCCATTAGAAATAAAAGAACTTTACTGTAAAATCAACGATACACAGCTCACAAAACAATGCAATATTGCAAACGAACGTTGTGAAAATGGCTTTTCTTTTGCTTCAGTAATGTTCATGAGTAGGTCACTCTTACCGCTGCGCAAACGTGCCCCGGCACTGCGCATGTGCGTCCCGCCAAAATGGAAACATTCACGTTATTATAATTGTAATACTTCTTGTAAAACAAAATAAACAACAGAATATAATTAAATAATATATAATTATGTACATTATTGAAAAAATTAACAAATTCTGTGAATAAAAAGAGTGCGGCTTTTCCAACTTTGCAAGTGTCCATCGACAGGGCGCATGCGCGCCCCTCAAAAATACATAGTTCCAAGTTTTCATTATTATAATACTTTTTGTAAAACGAAATGAACAACAGAATATAATTAAGTAATATATAATGTATATTATAAAAAATATTAATAAATTCGGTAAATAATATAAAAAGAGTTGCGACTCTTTCAACTGCTCAAGTGTCCATCGACAGTGCGCATGCGCGCTTCTGAAAATATATTGTTCCTGGTTTTCATAATTATAATGCTTTTGATGCTTTTAGCTACCCGGGTGAAAGTTTCGGATAGGAATTCATTCTGAAAAAATCAAAATTATTTCAAAATCTATATCCCAACCAATACGAATAAATCCGATAAGGGGCCATTGGCAAAATACGTGATACATTTCAGTTCAGTTGTCAGGTATCTATGTGATAGCGTCGTTATTTCGTCGCTGTTCCTACCTGCTCTAATTTTTCTTGCCTTGATAAGGGTGCTGTGTGAGCACCGAAACAACAATTTTTTTTGTTTTTAGGAATTGCAATAGGAGCATTTTGTGGTGTTTGTCCAAATTTGATCGTTGAATTCTTGTTTTGTTTTCAGGAATTCTGTACATTAACTTGATTATTGGACGTTAAATGGGATTTTGAATTTGATTTTAATCTAATTTAAAATTCTTAAATTTCAAGTAGAATTCTCCCCGTGAGGAAAGGTAAAAATTCCCGGATAGATCTTGATCAAATGAAGATCCCCGTTAAACTGCAAAATTGATTTCTAGTCGATGCGCCTCGATGGTGCATCGCATGGTGAAAATGGTGGGAAGGAATTTGAAGTGGAAATTTTTGATTGTTCAGAGAAATGGCATGATTTCGGTGGCGACTGTTACCATGCCGATTTACTTGCAATGACAGCAAGATTCATGTGGCCTGAGTCGGGCCAGTCACCTTCTTTTTTGCAATTATTGCAACAATGATTGTGACAAAAATGTATTTATTAGCTTTTTCAGAATTGGGCAAGATGTTGCCAATTCATTTCGGATGGAATTTATTTTTAACGAATTCTAGTTCTGAAATAAATTACGGGTCAAGTGTTTCATCCTTGTTTGGAATTTATTAAACTAAACCCTTTTGTCATATCTGGAATTTTGCATGCTGTTTCCAGTTTTAGTTACATTAAAATCGGACTATTCCTGCCAAAGTTGTGCCTTTGCGAAATCTGCCTACTATAAGGGTGGTTTGGCGCGAGGTAGTTTCGACGGAAGGGATAGCATGGAGAACGGGAGAGATGGCGAACGCTTGAATCTGTACTACATCATCGAGGCGACACAAAGTGCAGTTCCACCGACCAAGATTCGACGGCGTGGCCTCACTCATACGTGAGTGGCGCGGCGTATCCAGTGGCTTAGAGGTGGAGGGGATACAGAGTTTGGAAAGGGAAGGCGGATACCACTCTCGGACTCCTCGCTTACTCCTGTGTATCCCCTCCACCAACAAGGCGCAAGATAGGCCGCTCCACTCACGTATAAGAGACACGCCACGCCGCCGAAGCTTGGTCGGTGGAACTGCACTCACGGTGGAGTTGATGCTTGCTAGTGTACGTGCAATGGCTAGCGAGATACTCTCTTCCTTCCATATACGTGCAGTGAAAAACACAGCATATGTGAATTCTTAGCTTAACTTGTGAGATATTCCTTTTCCTATTAACGAAGAACAAAAGATACATCGCACTTCAGATTTTGGTTTTCGGTCATTTTGGGAAGGTGCAGGATCATCTTTAACACAAGAGAAAGGATAATTTTAGGATACGATAGAGAAGGATGTTGGTGTTGACGAAGCGCAAATATATATATTGTAAACTGTGAGTTACAGGGGTAGCCTGAAAATAGGTAAAAATTCAATGTCCTGCGTGATGCCTCCGAAAAGTTGCATCACACAGGAGTAAGGGAGAGGCGCAGACTCCGAAGAACTCCCACTCAAACCTGGTTGCGTAAGCGTGGGAAACAGAATGGGAGAAAACAGATAAAAAGAGCTCTTGACTTGCATGTTGGTGGCGGAAGTGAGAACGTGTTTAGTGACAGGTGGAGAGAGAATTTTACGGAATTTGTGTGGAAGGTGTGAGTGGAGTGTGAGGGTGGAAGCCGAGGAGGTGAGTAGGGTTGTGTGGGGTGAATTGGGGAGATAAAAAGTGAGTTTCAGCGTGGGTGGGAGGTGGTATCTAGCTGGATAGGGAAAGTGAGGTTAGGTTGGCAAGTAATCGGCGGAGTTCGTGGTCAGGAGTCCTGGGCTTTCGAGGGTTCAAGGGTGGTTCTCGAAAAGTTAGGGGATGCTAAGGGAGAGAAAGGGGTGTCTGCAGGGACTGAGGAATTGAAAAAAAGGGGGGAAAAAAAAGGAAAATTTGGCAGCGAAAGACGCCAACATTTTGCAGAGACATCTGTAGGTTGCGGCAGGTACTGCATGGATAGATCCCATTTACCGGCGGTAGAGCGGGAGGTGGGCAGCGAGAGTACTGGCAGTGCTGGTAGTGAAACAGACGGGGAGGGAATTTTCCACAAGCCACGACGGCCAACAACGCGTCGCCCGGTGTCGAGCGGTGCGTCGGGGAGAGGGAGAAATCGGGACGGTGGCAACGAAGGAAGCGAGAAGGTAAGGGAGAGAGCGTCAAGCGTAAGTGACGGGGAGGATCTCTTGAAAAGGAAGAGAGACAGCCAAGAGAGTCCGGAGAAAAGCGAGGTCGAGAGCCCGTTTAAAAAAAGCGGGATAACACCGAGGTCACCCCCCCAAAAAAATGGAGGGGATGTTGGAAAAGGAGGCTCTCGGGATGTTGTTAGGCGAGATCAGGGGGCTGAGGGAGGACGTAAGGGGGACCAAGGAGCAGATGGAAGGTATGAGGGAAGACCTGCGAATCAGAGATGAGAAATGGGAAAAGGAGGTGAAAGAGCTGAGAGAGAGAGTAGATGGGTTAGAGAGGGAAAGAAAAGAAAAAGAAGTTAAAATAAAACAGATGGAAGAGGAGATTAGGGCGTGGAAAGAAAGGATGGAAAAAAGGCTTGAGAAGGTGGAGGGCAGGACGGAAATGGAAATAGGAGTCGGGGGTAGCGGGGGCGAGATTAAAGGTATTTGGGAGAGGGTAGGGAATATGATAGAAGAGAAAGTGGGAGAGCGTAGGAATGAAAAGGAGGAGAGGGCGGATAGGGAAAGGATAAGGGCAATGGAGTTGAGAATGGAGAGAAAGGAGAAGGCAGACAGGAGAAATAATATTGTGATAAGAGGGTTGAAGATGAAGAGCGGGGAAGAAACGGAGGGCGTGGAAGCGCTGCTACAGAGCATAGGGTGGAATAAAGGCAGGGTAGGGAAAGTTAAGTTGGAGGGGAGAAAGGAGAAAGAAGTGGCGGTTGTGGAGTTGAGCTGGGAAGAAAAATTGGGGGTAATGAGAAATAAAAATAGGATAAAGGATAAGGAAGTTTTCATCGATCACGATTTGACGAGAAAGGAAAGGGATGTACAGAGAATGCTGTACGACAGGGCTAGGAGGGAGAGGAGTGAAGGGAGATCGGCGAAGGTAGGATATCGGAAAATAAAAATAGACGAGAAAATGTGGGTGTGGGACGAGGAGAAAGAGGTGTTGAAGGAAGTGCAGGGGAATTTGTTTCGTAGGAAGTAGGGGGGCGGGGGTAATGCAGGCTAGAGGAGTTGTGAAGGTGCTTTACTGGAACGTAGCAGGGGTAAAGAAGAAGGATGAGGAGTTCTGGAGGTATATCCAGGAATTTGATGTGGTAGGACTGGTAGAGACGCGGGTGGAAAGAAAGGAATGGGATAGAATAGAGCCAAAGCTGCCAAGGGGGTATAGGTGGAGACTCCAGGAGGCGGTCAGAGTGAAGAAGAAAGGAAGGGCTAGTGGGGGAATTATAACGGGGATTAGAGATGGATTAGAGGAAGGAGCTCACGGAGAGGTAGAGGGGGAGGGAGTGCAAATGAGGAAAGTAAAGATAGGAGGGGTAATGTGTAAGTTTGTGACAGTGTACAATAAGGATGGGATGGAAAGAATTAAAGAAAGGGTGGAAGACCTGTTAGGTGAAAGAGAAGAGGGTATGGTGGTACTGGGTGGGGACTTTAACGCGAGGATGGGGAGGGAAGGGGGCCTTTACAGGGAAGGGGAGAGCTTCGAAAGGAACTCAAAGGATAGGTTAATAAATAAGGAGGGGGAGATTCTAAGGGACTGGATGGAGGATAGAGGCTGGGCGGTGGCAAATGGTATGGCAACTGGGGACGAAGAGGGAGAATACACATACGTAGGTAAGGTGGGGGTATCGGTAATAGATTATGTAGTTATGAATATGCAAGGGTGGGAGGAGATGGAGAGATTTGCAGTAGAAGGGAGGGTAGAATCAGACCATCAGCCATTAGGGTTGTGGATAAGGGGTGAGAACGGCGGAAGGCAAGGTGGGGAAGAAGTGTCGACGGGGGAGAGGGTTAGCTGGACGAGGGAGGCGATAGAGAAATATAAGGAGCAGTTAGGGAAGGTACGCTTCGAAGGGGAGACGGTGGAAGAGATATGGGAGGATTTAAAAGAGAAAGTGAAAGGGTGCGTGCAAAAGAAGGTATTCAAAAAGAAGAAGAAAGGAATGGTGAAGCCGTGGTGGGATAGGGAATGTAAAAAGATGAAAAGAAAGGTGAAGAGGAAGTATAAGAAGTGGAAAGAGGGTACTGCGAAAAGGGAGGAGTACGTAGAAATGAGGAAGGGGTTTAGATTGATGTGTAAGAAGAAAGAACAGGAAAAGGAGAAAGAGATGGAGGAGGAGTTAGGAAATGTTAAGACAGAAGGGGACGTCTGGAAGATAATAAATAGGTTTAGGAAGCGTAGAGTAGGGATAAGCGACAAGATAGGGAGTGAAGAGTGGAGGGAGTTTTTTAAAGAATCATTTCAGGGCTGAGATTCAAGGAAGAGAGATGATGGGAGTAGAAGAACGGGGGAGGCAGAGATGGAGGAGTTGAATGACGAGGAGATAGAGAAACAGATAAGGAAGTTAAAAAGGTCAAAATCAGCAGGGCTGGATGGGCTAGAGAACAAAGCATGGCTGTTTAGTACACAGGAGGTTAGGGAGAGGCTGAAGGAGGTAGTGAAGAAAGTATGGAGGGGGGAGGGATTCCCACGAGGGTGGAGAGAAGGATTAATAGTGCCTCTGTATAAGAAAGGAGAGAGGGATAGGCAGGAAAATTATAGGGGGATTACGCTAATGAATACGGCGTATAAAGTATACGCGATGGTAGTAGCGGAGAGGCTGCGGAAGGTTGTCGAGGGGAAAGGAATATTGCCAGAGACGCAGGCGGGCTTTAGGGCAGGTAGGAGTACTATCGACAATATCTACGTTCTGCAGCACGTGGTGGATAGAGAATTAGCGAAGAAGGGATCGAGAGTGTACGCGTTTTTTGTGGATCTAAAAGGCGCGTCGGTGGATAGGGGGAGGTTGTGGGAGGCGATGCAGGAGAGGGGAGTGGAGAGAGGCCTGATCGAGAGGGTAAGGGAGATATATGAAGAAACCAAAGATAAGGTAAGAGGAGGACAGGGGATTTCGGAGGGATTCTGGATGGATAGGGGGTTAAGACAAGGGTGTCCGCTTAGCCCGACGCTTTTTGCGATTTTAATTGCGGATATGGAAAGTAAGCTGGAGGCCGGAGTGGTAGGAGGAGTCAGGATAGGAGGGGTTAGAATTTGGTCGCTAGCGTATGCAGATGACATAGTGTTGTTGGCAAAAAGCGAGGAGGCCTTAAAGGAAATGATGAAGAGGTTGAGAAGATACCTGGATAAGAACAGGTTAGAACTGAATGCGGAAAAGTCCAAGGTTATGGTTTTCAGAAAAGGAGGTGGAAGGGATAAGGAAGGGAAGTGGAAGTGGAAGGGAAAGGCGGTGCAGGCGGTGAAAGAGTTTGTGTAACTGGGCTTCTTGTTTCGGAGGAATGGCGGAGTGGATGGTCACATAAAAGAGAGAGTGAGGAGGGCAAATGTGGTGATGAGGCAGGTGTGGGGGTTGGGAAAGAAGTTATTCGCAGATGATTTTGGAAGGAGAATGAAATTGTTTGACTCACTAGTGATGAGTGTGCTATTGTATGGAGTAGAGGTGTGGGGGTGGAAGGAAAGCGAAGAGGTAAGTAGGATACAGGAGAGGTATGTAAAGTGGACACTGGGGTTGGCAAGGAACACGCCTAATTATATTGTCAGGAGGGAGACGGGGAGAACGAGTGTAGGGATTCTAGCGGGGAGTCGAGCGTGTAAATATGAGGAGAAATTTTTGGAAGAGGGGGGAAGTAAGCTGGTTAGGGAGTGTTGGTGGGAGAAGGAGAACAGGAGAGGGGGTGGGAAGATGGAGGTTGAAAGAGAAAGGTATTTTAGAACGAATGGACTGCATATCGATGAATTGAAAAGGATGCATGAGGAAGGAAGGAAGGTATATGAGTTGGTTAAGAAAAACAGCATGGAGAGAGAGAAGACAGCAGGGGAAGAGAGAATAAGAGAGACAAGGTTTAATGGGAACTACGTGTGGATTATGCCAAGGGCGAGAGCGCAATATTTGTGTGAGAAAGGAGAGAAAGGAAGTCAGGAGCTTATAGCGAGGATGAGATGTGGGTGCATGGAGGGTTTCAATAGGTTCTGGCTCGCTAGGGAAAAGAGGATGTGTGAACTATGTGGGAAGGGGGAGGCAAGAGTGGAGCACTGGTTGGAGGAGTGCGTGGAGGTGGAAAGGAGTGGGATAAGCATGGAGGTATTGATGCATGAAAGGGGGGACAAAAGGGCAGTAGCATGGGTGAAGGGAGTATTGGGTAAGATGGAGAAGAAGAGAAGGAAGGAGGAAGAAGAATGGAGAAGGAAAGATTGTAAATAGAGGAGGAAGTAAATATAAGTAATTGTAAATATTGTAAATAGTAGATAAGTATTAGGTATTAGTCGCGGAGGCAGATTTTGGTAATGCGAGGCAAGCGAGAAAGTAGGGACATGCGAGCGAGGCGAGGCGAAGCGAGGAAGGCAATGCGATAAGAGCGAGCGGCGTTAGATATAAGGTGTGGAAGGATGTTAGTTTTAAGGGTTAGTTGTAAGAAAATTCTGTAAAAAATGGAAGTGTAAGCAAGTCAATTTTTTAAGGCCAGCTGGCTAAAAAATAAACGTTTATCTGATAAAAAGAGCTCCACAGCCGAAAAACGGCATTCTAGATCTTGCAGCTGAAAAGCGCAGGTCGCAAAGAGTCGAACACAAGGGAGCAGACTTGAGAATCTATTCTCACTTCTTGTCCTCCAATTCCACTCAGTGTGGGTTGAAGCTGACTACTTAGTCCCAAAAAGACAACTTATTCAGACTCTTCTACAAAAAGGATTAAGTTCGTCTTGGAAGAGTGAAGAGAAATCCATTTCTCCAAACTGTTCGAAAAAGCAATTTAATCTCACTAGCGATCTACGAGTTTCCTTCGAGACTTAGAATACAGGGTGCGATGAAATGTGCGTTGAAGCTTACCCTTTCAAATGCGATACTCCGCAGTTCGCTGGCAACAGCATTTGAGTTAGCATCGTCCTGCGCGTGAAGGCTGTTTTGGCGCTTGGTTAGGTTTTCCGAGTTCCGAAAATGTTACGATCGTTAGAGCAGCGATACGCAATCAAAATTTGCGTTAAACTCGACAAGACTCTTACTGAGAGCCATGACCTTCTTAAGCAAGCTTATGGAGATGAAGTTTTGTCCAGAGCACGAATTCAATTTTGGCACAAGGCTTGTTGGCGAGTGGGCGCTTCACCATGACAACGCACCTGCGCACACAGCGTTCATCCTCACCTCTTACCTGGCCAAACATGGCATCGCAGTGCCCCCCCACCCCCGACAGCTCAAAAGTGTCTCCCCCGGACTTCTTTTTGTTTCTGCTCATCAAAAAAAGCTAAAGAGAAGGAGATTCCAGTCGATTGAGGACATTCAAAAAAGGGTAACCGACGAGCTGAAAGCCATACCGGAAGACGCGTTTAATTAGTGCTATGAGCAGTGGAACAACCGCTATCGCCGGTGCATCGAAGCCCAAGGAACCTCCTTCGAAGAATATTAAGTGTATTTGCAAGAAGATTCAATAAAATTGTTGTTACAACAAAAGTCTCGATACTTTTCAATCGCACCCTGTATTCTCGAGCTCCTCAGAGTAAATTTTAAAAGCATTCTCTTTTGGTTGTGGCAGAGTTCCACTGAAATAAATTTTAATAAATCTTTTCGTGGCATATATCCACCAGAGTAATTCTCATATACAAAATTTAAAGTGGCATAGACCCACGTTAGCTTGTGCTTTGTTTTACAGGCAATAGCTTGAATTCTAAAAGAAATATTTTCGAAAGAATCATTCGTTTTGCATTTTCGAGAACTTGTCAGGGTCTACCATGACCAGTTGTCAACAGAATCAAAGCAAATAATTTACGATTGGTCATTTGTGTCTCAAGCCGCTTATAGGGAGATAGGGGAGTCAACTCCTCCACCTGGCTACGAAAGCGATTGTGCACAAAAGATCAAGAGTGACAAAATATTTCTCTCTTAGCAAAAGGACCAAGAGTCCGTAAATCTATAAAACTCATTTTAAATCTCTTCAAAGTAGAGACTACTCTGGGACGCTCTCCCTTGCTCTCCCATCCTTGCGCAACAGCGCCTACCTGGACTCGAGGCTTCCTCGGTCCTGCTTGTTTCTTACGAAAGTGCCCAGACGGTACACCTGGGGATTAAATCTATGTGACAGGTCATATTGTAATTATCGTGTTTAAATGTTTTCTTTGTGCCTATGAGCAAATTGTTCTATATAATCATAAAATATAATTAAGACTTGTGGTTAGCTACTGGGTAAATCCCCGGCCGATTCCCGACTCGCATTCGTTTACCTGCTAAGTATACCCCCACCATTGCGTTTAGCGCGCTACCCCTCGCTTGCTTGTTGTCGCCTGGGATTATATTGCAGAAGACTGACGTACTTGAGATATTTAAACTGGACATTGTAAATAGAATTGTAAACTTTATTACGGGGATTTCCGACAATAAAATTAAGCTGTTGTCCCTTTGGGTTCCAGTTTAGAAATAATTTCCGATGGAGTTTATTACTCTAAAATTTGAAGCTTTTTAGTTTCGAAGACCCGTAAAATGAAATTAAATAAAAAAAATTATTATAATAAATCTTGAATAAAAAATGAAACTGTCTGGTTGGAAATTCAACTGTTTTGATGAAAACTCGTCTTCTTAGGATGAAAATTTAAGTTTCTTGATAGAAAATGTGCAATGTACTTATTTGCTTAGAACTCATATTCAGTTGTTAAATACTCAAACTGAATTTTTTTTTTATAGAAATTGAACAATTTTGTTAAATATTTTTTTGTTGAAAAGTCAAGCTGAAATATTTTTTTTTGTAAAAATTCAACTATTTTTTAAAAAACTTATCTCTTACCAGACACGGTTTTTTGCTTGAGGATTCGACTATTTTGTTTGAAAATTTTGATAGAAACACATTGTTAAGAAACAATTTTTTGTTGGAGATTTATATTTTTATTTGAAAATTCATCTCTTTGGTTCAAAGTTTAACTATATTGTTGAAAACTGACCTATTTAATTAAAAATTCACTTGTTCGGATAAAACTTGAACGACTTTGTTGAAAATTTTATTTTTATTTTTAATGAAGGTTTACTGGTTGGTTGAAAATATAAATATTTTGTTGAAAATTAATTTTTTTGCTAAAAATTAATAAGTTTTGGTGCAAAATTTAACTGTTTGATTAAAAATTAACTATTTGGTTAAAAATTCAACTATTTGGTGAAGAATAAACTTTTTTGTTAAAAAGACATATTTTCGGATTGAAAATTCAATTGCTTTGTAGATAATTTGTCTCTTTGGCTAAAAAATTCAACAATTTTGTTAACAATTGATGTATTTTGTCAAAAATTATCTTTTTTTTGTAGAAAATTAATTTTCTTGGTGGAAAATTAATAGTTTTTGTTGAAAATTAATTTTTTTCTTGAAAATTCAATTTTTCCAGTTAAAAATTCTACTGTATTGTAAAAAATTCGTCTTTTTG
>CAKNYM010051044.1:1913-12123 GCA_932195095.1 Andricus curvator
AAAAAATTATAATTTTAGGGGAAAGTAATTTTTGTAATACAGAATAAAAATTCCATGCAAGTATTTATGTTTTAAGGTTATTTGCTCATTTGTTTCTGAGGACATAAATATAATCATTCCAAAATTCTTGAAAAAATTCAAAAAGGATTTGCAGATTTCAGATATGTCAAAAAAGAAATAAGTTGAAAGCTTTCAAAATTCTTGAAGAGCTACGAAATTTGTTTTCAAATTTTTAATTATTTTGTAATTTTTCCAAAGTTTCTAAACCTTCTATTTCAAAATTATTTGAATTTTTTCTACAATTTTTTTGAAATTCTGCAGATTAAAAAAATTGCCTTAAAATCCTACAAATTCATCTTTCACCATTTTGGAAATCTTTTGAAATGTTTAAAAATCTTTTTATATTTTCCCTGAAAACTTGAGAACATTCTTTCATTATCTTGAAACCTTTTGACATCCTTAGAAAGCCTAGAAATTTAGTTTTCAATTTTTTCGAATTAAAAATTATTTTTGAAGTTTTCTAAAATTTCTACATATCTCTTAAACTTACTCGAATTTTTTCTATACCTTTTTTAAAATTCTGCAAAATCAAAAAAAAAATTCCACATTTTTTTTCTTTCATTTTCTCAATCTTTTGAAATATTTTAAAATGCTCTTGAATATTCTCTTGAAATTATTTTTCAAAATAAAAAATAATTTTAAATTTTGCCAGGAAACTTGAGAAAATTTTTTTGTTATCTTGAAACCTTTTAAAAATCTTTAAACTGATATTTCAACAACAAAATATTTTTGTTTCAAATCATAAAGAGTTCAATTCTACCAAAAAAGACAAATTTTCAAAAAAAATAGTAACATTTTTAATGAAAGAATCTTCAACTAATAAAATGAATTTTTTTGAAATTAGCTTAACTTTCAACTAATTAGTTGAATTTGCAATCAAGAAGATTAATTTTCTACCAAAAAATACCAATTTTCAACTAAATACAACAGTTTTCAACCAAATGGTAGAATCGTCATCTAAAAACGATAAATTTTTAAACAAAAATTGAAATGTTATCATTTCAGTTGAAAAAAAAAATAATTTTCAAACCAAAAAACAAACCAAATTTCCAGAAAATAGTTCAATCTTCAACCAATACAATGATTTCTCAACCAAAAAAGAAGAACTCTCAATGAAAAATTTAATGAATAAATGTTCAACTAAAATCTAAGAAAGATAATTCGATATACGATGTTTCAACAATACAAAAAATTTATCAAATTGTATTTAAAAAATTTCCAATCCCTACCAAAGTTGTGAGTTTGAATATTCAAAAAATTCATTTAAAAACTTGAAAATTATTTACAATTTTAAAATTGCATTTGCGGATATTTTCGTGACCATTTCTGTAATCAGCGCATTAAAATGCCATCCCGATAAAAATATAGAGTTCTAAAAAATGTTTGCGTACGAAAACGTGTTTCTTATCTCTTCGGCATTATTAGACAGTTGCTGCAATCTTTCTATTATTTTTGCATTATAGATATAGAAACACATATTGTGAAATATTTGCTTCAGTTTCTGTTTCAAAGAAACGAAAGTGCTCTCTGAATAAAATTAAAAGTTTATCAAGGTGCGTGCTATTAAACGTTTAAAATTATTACGAATGAAAAACTGTTTTCTTTGAAGTACTGTTTGTATACAAACTATTGCCTTCAACAAATGCTATATTAAAATTAAAATTATAATGAGGTAATTTTAATTATCATTATAACTCACGGTAGTATCATATGTTCCAAATTAAAACCAAAGCTTCCTTCATAGAAACAATCTCACTTTTTTCAACTTTCTAAGTAGCTATTGATTAATCAAGTATAGTCATCGAAAGTTCGTCAATAGATCAATGCACGAGTCTCGAAGACGCGAACAAATGTTTCATATACATTACTGTGGTATTTCCAATACTAAAGCAGTTTTCCTTATATCCACAAGATAAACAATATATGTTTTTAATTTACAATTCGTCATTGCTGGATCATAAGAGGTCATAGAAGGTTCGACAATACGTCATTCGACGGGTCTCGAAGACGCGAACAAATATGTCAGATACATCACTGTAATGTTCCTAATATTAACAATGCTTTCCTCATAAAAACAGAATACACAAACTTTTTTAAACTTCATAAATCGGTACTGGTGAGTCATAAAAGGTTCAACAATAGGTCAGTCGATGCGTCTCAAGGTCGCGAACAAATACACTAGTATGATATTGTCATATTTTGAATATCAAAAAAGTTTTTCTCATATGAACACATTAAATTATTATATTGCGAACATATTCGCAATTGGAGGTTCCGATGGTGGCATTTCGTACAAGACCGTCCTTGCCTGGGTGGGTCTTGAGAATGCGAGCCAAAGGCCATTGACTGACAAGAGACTGGGGTCGACAACCACAACCATATCTCCGACCTTGAGGTTCCTTCGAGATCGAGTCCATTTCGTTCTCTGCTGAAGTGTGTTTAGGTACTCGAGACTCCAACGCTTCCAAAACTGATTGCGAAGAGCTCTGGCTAACTTTAAGATGAACGGTCCTCCAATCGAGCCTCCAATGGCGAAGTGACCTGGAGTCGAAGCGTCGAGATCATCAGGATCGCATGTCAATGCAGTGAGTGGGCGACTATTGAGAACCATTTCAATGCTGGCTAAGAGCGCGCTAAACTCTTCATCGGTGAGCCGGCGGGTTCCCAAAGTGCGTTTAAGATGCGTCTTCACAAGCTTGACCCCGGCTTCCCAGAGGCCCCCAAAGTGAGGAGTTCCTGGGGAGATAAAGTTCCATGTTACCTACTAAGTCATAAGCGACCCAGAAACCTCTGTCCAACTCAGCTGCGAAGATTCAAAAGCCTCGCGTAACTCAAAATCGGCCCGATGGAAATTTGTGCCGTTGTCGCTCCACATCTCTGAAGGCTTGCCTCTGCGACTGCTGTAGCCTCTGGTTGAACGAATGCCTCTTCCTTTAACGGATAGTATTTGGAAGGGTCCTGCATAATCTAATCCGGTCTTTGAAAAGGACCAACTCGAAGTGACACGCGCTGCTGGGAGAGGAGCCATCACCTGATTGGATGGCCGAGGTCGAGAGCGAATACAAATAACACATTTCGCCAAGGCAGAGCGAAGTTTCCTTTTTCCTCCAAGAATGCAAACACAATGTAGCATGTAAGCGTATGTTCTTCGAAAACTTCCGTGGAGTGAGCGTTGGTGCGCCCAACTGATGATGAGGCCTGCAAGTGAACAGCGGCCATCGATCACTGGTGGGTTTCTCTCTGCATACGATAAGCTGGAATTCTGTGGTCGACCTCCAATTCGTATAATCCCATCAGTGTCGATGAACGTGCCCAAACCTTGGAAGCGAAGCCGCGCAGGTGGGGCAGTTGGGTTTCTTAATCGTTCGAACTCTTCTTGAAGCCATAAGGATTGGCTCAGGCGAACGCATATATGAAATGCAGCCTTCAATTCATTCGAAGTGATGAATTTCCCCTCTGGGTTCAGGGTCCGCAGGCTGTCGGCGATATTTTATCCAACGAAGCATGTATATGACGACTGTGAGGAGTCTTCCGAGATTAGAGTATCGATCCAAGAGTTCCTTATCGAAGCTCTTGAGTGCATAACAAACCTTTTTGGTCGGAGAATTGACGAAGGATTTAACTGGAGCTGAGTAATTTATGGAATGCCAAAGGTCATCGGAGGAGGCAAGCCAGTTGGAACCAGTCCACCACAATTTGCAAGATAATAGTTGTGGAGCTTCAACACCACGCGTCGCCAAATCTACCGGGTTGGATTCCGTGGGAACATAACGCCGGATTGACGCTAGCTACAGCTCCTGAACATGTTCGACGTAATTGTCTATGAGAGAGTTTCCAGTGGACTCACTCGACCGCAGCCAATGCAGTACTATTTGAGAATCAGTTCAGACAACGCAATTCGCCATGGGTACGTCCAAGTCAGACGCCAATGACCGTAGCAACTGAGCCGCCAACAACGAGGCTCTGGGTTCTAAACGAGGAATTGTCATTCTTGGGACTTGGGTGGCAGGCGGCCGAAGACTCCGAATTGGCGAAAGTTTCGTCTTGGCTGCAAGAAGCCGAGTGCAGGTCCCGCTCGTGATTGAATTGACACAAGAATAAACTGTGGCGAACACAGCCCGGCGGCTCGTATCTGAAAATACATTTAACTGGAGCTCGGCAGAGGTCTGCGTGTCAATCCATTGAGGAATAGATAGTTCACTGATGGCCTGTAGATTCGTTGTAAATTCGGTACATCAATTGATGTATGATTGTGGAATCGGTTCATCCCACTCAAGACCTGCTTTCCACAAATCCTGGACAAGTAGTTTCGCTATTAGAGTAACGAAGCGATCCTTCAAAAGTACTCGGGCTGCTTTCTGGCCAGACTGCACCATGATCTGTACACAATTTTTGCAAGGTTCTCAGGGCTACATAGAGCGAGCATGACTCACGATAAGTCACAGTCAAGAGTTGGTAGTGGACGACTGGGTCATTCTCTCACGAGCACTCCATACGATGCGTTGCAAATCGACGTCTTGTTCATTCACCAGAATCTGCCGATACATCATGCAGACATCGGCGCCGAAAGCAATTTTGTGGAGTCTCCACCGAATCAACACGTGGCCCAAATTGGTTTGCAGCTTAGGCCCAATTTGAAGCGTGTCATCAAGACTGTAGTCAGTGAACGTAGGTCTAGATGCATTGAAGACTACTCTTAGGCGGCGATGATGATTTCCCCGTTGCCAAATTCCATGATGTGGTATGTAGTAAGTGGGGCGAGCGTTCACGCGCAGCTTGGGTTTAGGAATAGGTCTCTCTAGGGTAGCTAACGCTCCATTTAAACTTTCGCCGAGCATTTCTAGACCTTCTTGTTTCAATTGAATGTGAACTATATATCGCCCTTCAGAAGTTCGTTGGTGACAAGCGAAGATGACTTTGAACTCTTCGTCTAACGGGGATGGACGTGAGACCCATGACACATCCTCCAATTCCCAAAACCGTTGCATCAAGGAAATGAGCTTATCATGCCTTGTCGTCTCCGGGCACGTGAAGAGTTTGGTACAAGTGGTTGTGGTTGGATTAACATCATTTGACGGTGCTCTGCCTGTTATGTTCCAAACAGAAGCAGTGTTTTGAGCCATCATCTCGTTTCGCCGGAGCAGTTCGGGTCACAGGAACAAAGGGTAAACGTCGGCTCTGAGTAGAAGATCGACAGCTCGAGGATGGCCGAACCGTGGGTCGGCGAGATCCAGTCCTTGCCAATCGCACATTACCCGTTCATTTGTCAATTTTGCCGGTGTAGCGAGGTTGAATTTCTAAAGGCAACAAACTCCGACGGACACAGACGGAGAATCGTCGGCTGGGTGAATGTGGAAGTGATTGCGGGTTCGAGCGTGGTCCATTGGAACGCCCGCCACTCCACTGATAGTGATAGCCGTTTTGTGTAAGGAGGCTTGAAGTTTGCGAGCAAGACTGACGATGTCACAACTTAATTTCACCATGGCTGTGGGGAGGAGGACTAGTCATGAGCGAGACGCATCCTGGGTAGATGTAGATGTCTCAGGAGGTGCCGTGCTAGTCCGAGAAAATTTGGCCGGAGAAGGTTCATTTGATGGCGGCGCTCCTCGCTTGCGATCAGTTTGGTGGAGCATGGTATAATGACGGCTCTGGCAGACCATTCAAGTCCCAGGTGATGGGCAATTAATTGTAGAGTGGCCTGGTCTCAAGCAGTTGAAACAAAGACCCGCCTTTGGGCAAATTCTCTGCGCTCCATCGACGCTAAACGGATGAAGCTGCTACAGCGAGCTATGTAATGAGGGCCGCGGCATTTCTTACATGGAACTGGAGCCGCTCAAAGAGCCAAAGCCCAATAGCTGTGTTGTTGGCGTTGCTCTCGTGTCGCATTGGTGGCATGTCGCGCAGGGCCATGAGGTGATCTTGGACCAAAAGCGCGGGTATTCATAACGCGCCTCCAGTAATGCCAATGCCGTGGCATAGTTGGCTCCTGTCACCTGAATGGTTTCTATTGCGTTCTTTGCGTCGCCTTGCACTCAAGCCTTTAAGTAAAACATGCTTTTGTCGTCACTGAGATGTGCGTTCATATTTATAAGATTGCGAAAGATATCTCGAAACGTCTCAAAGTCCTCACGTCTTCCGGAGAACATAGGAACATCTATGGTCGGCAGCTTCCATCCTCCTCGCACATTTGTGTTAAAGGCCGCGGGGATCGCGATAACGTTGTTGGCGGCCTGAGTAGCTGCTGGGATAGTGACCGATGGAGGCTCGAACCTGCGTCGCTCCTCGTAGATTCGAGTGCGTGCGTTGACATGAGCATTCTCTATGTCTGCGTTACAGTTTTCAACATGGTAGTCTGCATCTGGAGGCTGGTGGATGAGTCCCATATGATTATCCTGGAACGCGGCCCAATAATTCTCCAATAGCTCGAGACGAACATCCAGTGCCCCAGGTGTCCAGTCGGCTTCGGGCTTGTCCAGAATTGTTGGGAAACATCGTCGCAACACATCACTCAGCGCCCTTTGCGAGGTCAGCAAGTTTTGATCCTCCCTGCAATGATTTGTTCAATCAGCTCGACAATCGATGGAGCATTGAAAATAGAGTCAAATCGGGCTTGCCAAATGCGCCAAATGAGTGTGAGAGAGAGAGAGAGATGCAGGAAATGTTAGACAGATAAACGTTTATTCTTTAGCCTGCTGGCCTTAAAAAATTGACTTGCTTACACATCCATTTTTTACAGAATTTTCTTAAAACAAACCCTTAAAACTAACATCCTTCCACACCTTATCTCTAACGCCGCTCGCTCTTATCGCATTGCCTTCCTCGATTCGCCTCGCTCGCATGTCCCTACTTTCTTGCTTTGTCTCGCATTACCAAACTTTGCCTCCGCGGCTATTACCTAATACTTATCTACTATTTACAATATTTACATTTACTTATATTTACTTCCTCCTCTATTTACAATCTTTCCTTCTCCATTCCTCTTCCTCCTTCCTTCTCTTCTTCTCCATCTTACCCAAAACTCCCTTCACCCATGCTACTGCCCTTTTGTCCCCCCTTTCATGCATCAATACCTCCATGCTTATCTCACTCCTTTCCACCTCTACGCACTCCTCCAACCAGTGCTTCACTCTTGCCTCCCCCTTCCCACATAGTTCACACATCCTCTTTTCCCTAGCGAGCCAGAACCTATTGAAACCCTCCATGCACCCACATCTCATCCTCGCTATCAGCTCCTGACTTCCTTTCTCTCCTTTCTCACACAAATATTGCGCTCTCGCCCATGGCATAATCCACACATAGTTCCCATTAAACCTTGTCTCTCTTATTCTCTCTTCCCCTGCTGTCTTCTCTCTCTCCATGCTGTTTTTCTTAACCAACTCATATACCTTCCTTCCTTCCTCATGCATCCTTCTCACTTCATCCATCTGCAGTCCATTCGTTCTAAAATACCTTTCTCTTTCAACCTCCATCTTCCCGCCCCCTCTCCTGTTCTCCTTCTCCCACCAACACTCCCTAACCAGCTTACTTCCCCACTCTTCCAAAAATTTCTCCTCATATTTACACGCTCGACTCCCCGCTAGAATCCCTACACTCGTTCTCCCCGTCTCCCTCCTGACAATATAATTAGATGTGTTCCTTGCCAACCCTAGTGTCCACTTTACATACCACTCCTGTGTCCTATTTACCTCTTAACTTTCCTTCCACCCCCCACACCTCTACTCCATGCGATAGCACACTCATCACTAGTGAGTCAAACAATTTCATCCTCCTTCCAAAATCATCTGCGAATAACTTCTTTCCCAACCCCCACACCTGCCTCATCACAACATTTGCCCTTCTCACTCTCTCCTTTATGTGACCATCCACTCCGCCATTCCTCCGAAACAAGAAGCCCAGGTACACAAACTCTTTCACCGCCTGCACCGCCTTTCCCTTCCACTTCCACTCTCCTTCCTTATCCCTTCCACCTCCTTTTCTGAAAACCATAACCTTGGACTTTTCCGCATTCAGTTCTAACCTGTTCTTATTCAGGTATCTTCTCAACCTCTTCATCATTTCCTTTAAGGCCTCCTCGCTTTTTTCCAACAACACTATGTCATCTGCATACGCTAGCGACCAAATTATAACCCCTCCTATCCTGACTCCTCCTACCACTCCGGCCTCCAGCTTAATTTCCATATCCGCAATTAAAATCGCAAAAAGCGTTGGGCTTAGCGGACACCCTTGTCTTAACCCCCTATCCATCCAGAATCCCTCCGAAATCCCCTGTCCTCCTCTTACCTTATCTTTGGTCTCTTCATATATCTCCCTTACCCTCTCGATCAGGCCTCTCTCCACTCCCCTATCCTCCATCGCCTCCCACAACCTCCCCCTATCCACCGACGAAAACGCGCCTTTTAGATCCACAAAAAACGCGTAAACTCTCGACCCATATCTCTTCCACCGTCTCCCCTTCGAAGCGCACCATCCCTAACTGCTCCTTATACTTCTCTATCGCCTCCCTCGTCCAGCTAACCCTCTCCCCCGTCGCCACTTCTTCCCCACCTTGCCTTCCGCCGTTCTCACCCCTTATCCACAACCCTAATGGCTGATGGTCTGACTCTACCCTCTCTTCTACTGCGAATCTCTCCATCTCCTCCCACCCTTGCATATTCATAACTACATAATCTATTACCGATACCTTACCTACGTATGTGTATTCTCCCTCTTCGCCCCCAGTTGCCATACCATTTGCCACCGCCCAGCCTCTATCCTCCATCCAGTCCCTTAGAATCTCCCCCTCCTTATTTATCCCCTTCCCTGTAAAGGCCCCCTTCCCTCCCCATCCTCGCGTTAAAGTCCCCACCCAGTACCACCATGCCCTCCTCTCTTTCACCTAACAGGTCCTCCACCCTTTCTTTAATTCTTTTCATCCCATCCTTATTGTACACTGTCACAAACTTACTGCTTACCCCTCCTATCTTCACTTTCCTCATTCGCACTCCCTCCCACTCTGACCGCCTCCTGGAGTCTCCACCTATACCCCTTTGGCAGCTTTGGCTCTATTCTATCCCATTCCTTTCTTTCCACCCACGTCTCTACCAGTCCTACCACATCAAATTCCTGGATATACCTCCAGAACTCCTCATCCTTCTTCTTTACCCCTGCTACGTTCCAGTAAAGCACCTTCACAACTCCTCTACCCTGCATTACCACCACCCCCCTACTTCCTACGAAACAAATTCCCCTGCACTTCCTTCAACACCTCTTTCTCCTCGTCCCACACCAACATTTTCTCGTCTATTTTTATTTTCCGATATCCTATCTTCGCCGATCTCCCTTCACTCCTCTCCCTCCTAGCCCTGTCGTACAACATTCTCTGTACATCCCTTTCCTTTCTTGTCAAGTCGTGATCGATGAAAACTTCCTTATCCTTTATCCTATTTTTATTTCGCATTACCCCCAACTTTTTTTCCCAGCTCTCTAACTCCACAACCGCCACTTCTTTCTCCTTTCTCCCCTCCAACTTAACTTTCCCTACCCTGCCTTTATTCCACCCTATGCTCTGTAGCAGCGCTTCCACGCCCTCCCTTTCTTCCCCGCTCTTCATCTTCAACCCTCTTATCACAATATTATTTCTCCTGTCTGCCTTCTCCTTTCTCTCCATTCTCAAATCCATTGCCCTTATCCTTTCCCTATCCGCCCTCTCCTCCTTTTCATTCCTACGCTCTCCCACTTTCTCTTCTATCATATTCCCTACCCTCTCCCAAATACCTTTAATCTCGCCCCCCATACCCCCGTCTCCTATTTCCATTTCCGTCCTGCCCTTCACCTTCTCAAGCCTTTTTTCCGTCCTTTCTTTCCACGCCCTAATCTCCTCTTCCATCTGTTTTATTTTAACGTCTTTTTCTTTTCTTTCCCTCTCTAACCCATCTACTCTCTCTCTCTCTCAGCTCTTTCACCTCCTTTTCCCATTTCTCATCTCTGATTCGCAAGTCCTCCCTCATGCCTTCCATCTGCTCCTTGGTCCCCCTTACGTCCTCCCTCAGCCCCCTGATCTCGCCTAACAACATCCCGAGAGCCTCCTTTTCCAACATCCCCTCCATTTTTTTGGGGGGTGACCCAGGTGTTATCCCGCTTTTTTTAAACGGGCTCTCGACCTCGCTTTTCT
>CAKNYM010051046.1:0-30138 GCA_932195095.1 Andricus curvator
CCAAATTTATACCTGTAAAAATTCGACTTTCGATTTTTGGTGATAAACCCCCCCCCCCCCATTTTGTTCGTTTTCCGGAAAAAGAAATTCCGTAATTTTTTTTTTCAACGTTAACCCGTACCTCCGGGCTTTTGAAATTAACATGGGGTTTTAAATGGGAAAAGCTCGATTTTCAAAAAAATTGAAAAAAGAAGTACTTGTTATACATTTTTTGTCAATTAAAGTATTGTCACCTCTTGAGGAGTATTTAAGGAATAATTTCCACCCAATAGCTTTTAATTTTGACACACCTGAACCCCTTTAATTGTGCCCGGAAAATGCCCCAAAAAATGCAAAATATCAGTTTTCTATCAAATTCATGCTAAAGACGGTATTTTAAAGAAGAATTTCAACATGAATTATTTTGAATCGATAAGTGACGAGTTTTAAAGTATATTTTAAATAATTTTAAATTGTTTAAACAATTAGTATTTGTTTAAACAATTTCTTTCCCCTTTAAATCGTGAGAAGTTATTATCTTTCGGAATAAGTCGTAGAAAGTTGATGAATGTCAAGTGTAGTAGTTCTTGTTTAACTTATTTGGTATTTATTTAAACAATTTTCATTTGTTTAAACAATTTTTTCTCCTTAAAATCGTAAAAGGTTATTATTTTCTGAAAATAATGACACAATTAAAGAATGTTGAAAGCAGTACATTTTTGAAGGATGTTTGGTAATTATTTAAACAATTTTGATTTGTTTAAACAATTATTTCCCCCTCTAAAGCGTGAAAAATTATTACTTTCTGGAATTAATGACACAATTAAAGGAATTTAAGAGTAATATTTTTTTTCTATAGAATGTTTAGCAATTTTTAAAATAATTTTTATTTGTTTGAACAATTTTTGTTTGTTTTAAAATTTTTTTCTCTGCAAATTGAGAAAATTTATTCTTTTCAGCAATTAATGGCACAATTAACGAATTTTGAGTATAATATTTTTTTGCTTTTTTTTTAAATTATTTAAACAATTAATAATCATTTATAATCATTAATGTAAACCATTTTTGCAGTCTGTTATGAGCAGTTATTTTTTCAGATCATATTCGTTAAAATAAATAATATTTTTAATGAATTTCGGGTAATGAGCATCAACGTACAATCGTATATATTACGTTTTCAGGGAGAACATTAACGAACTCCCTGAAAACGTAATATATACGATTGTACGTTGATGCTTATTACCCGAAATTCATTCGAAAAATTATTCATTTTAACGAATATGATCTGAAAAAATAACTACTCATAACAGACTGCAAAAATGGTTTATATTATTGATTATTAATGATTATTAATTGTTCAAATAATTTCAAAATATCTTAAGCAAAAAAATATTATTCTTAAAATTCGTTAATTGTGCAATTAATTGCTGAAAAGAATAAATTTTCTCGATTTGCAGAAAAAAAAATTTTAAACAAACAAAAATTTTTTAAACAAATAAAAATTATTTGAAAAATTGCTAAATATTCTGTAGAAAAAAAATATTACTCTCCAATTCCGTTAATTGTGTCATTAATTCCAGAAAGTAATAATTGTTCACGCTTTACAGGGGGAAAAATTGTTTAAACAAATCAAAATTGTTTAAATAATTACCAAACATCCTTCAAAAATGTATTGCTTTCAACATTCTTTAATTATGTCATTATTTTCAGAAAATAATAACTTTTTACGTATTTAGGGAGAAAAAATTGTTTAAACAAATGAAAATTGTTTAAATAATTACCAAATACGTTAAACAAGAACTACTACTCTTGACATTCATCAACTTTGTACGATTTATTCCGAAAGATAATAACTTTTCACGATTTACAGGGGAAACAAATTGTTTAAACAAATACTAATTGTTTAAACAATTTAAAATTATTTAGAATATACTTTAAAACTCGTCACTTATCGATTAAAAATAATTCATATTGAAATTTTTTTTTTAAATACCGTCTTTAGCATGAATTTGATAGAAAACTACTATTTTGCATTTTTTGGGGCATTTTCCGGGCACAATTAAAGGGGTTCAGGTGTGTCAAAATGAAAAGCTATTGGGTGGAAAATATTCCTTAAATACTCCTCAAGAGGTGACAATACTTTAATTGACAAAAAATGTATAACAAGTACTTCTTTTTTCCATTTTTTTGAAAATCGAGCTTTTCCCATTTGAAACCCCATGTTAATTTCAAAAGCCCGGGGGCACGGGTTAACGTTGAAAAAAAAAATTATGGAATTTCTTTTTCCGGAAAACGAACAAAATCGGGGGGTTTTATCACCAAAAATCGAAAGTCGAATTTTTGGACCACCCTAATATATATATGTATATAATGGAATAGCATGACAGTATGAATGGCCATTGTGGTCTAAAATTAATATTTTGACAGCGAAAGTGTGTTCTAAGTTTCGGTTAGTGGTTGGCTGTTCCTGCCTCACAGGTGGTCTGGTAAAGATGATTTAGCTCTATTATAGTAAAAGTAGCGAAGTGCTTTATAATCCTTGCCTGTAAGTTGTTCCTAAGTTTCGTGAAATTAATATTCCGCCTTAGCTAACTCACGTCGTCAGGTTTCTGGTTGAATATACCACAGCAATCTTAACGCAGCGCAAGTATAAAGAGAATCAAGCAGACACCACCGTGTTACAGTTTCACAAGAGAAACAGTAGAAGCACAAACAGAATCTTCAGCCTATAGTTGAATGCTGCCTGCCATGCAGCTTTTATTTATATTGCGGCCTCGCCTCGCTTTTGTATTTTGCCTTCTCTTCTCTGCATGCAACTTCCTCCAAGTTTCAGTGATGTGCAGGTTAAACATGGATAACATCATTTCGAGAGGTCACACGCCATCTGGTACAATTGTAAGAAAAAAGGCTTGAAGACGTCAAAAAGCAGGATATACAATTCTTAGGTGGTTTTGTTTAAATAACATTACCGTTGACCACCGCACGACCACCACACCAGGGTCGGCTGCCGCACGACCACCACATCATCGCGCGCTTGGAAGACCAAATTATATCTGACTCAAATACCATAACATTTTACACTACACTTTTAAACTCCATATTGTTACAATTCTTGCAATAAACAACGCTTTCCCTTTATTAAAAAGTCTCTGTCACAGAGAATTTCCGGTATTTGTTTATAATTGTTTCTAATAATGACCCTGCAAGGGTCCGGTTCGAGCTCAGGTAGATGGGTTCGCCTGTGGGTAATGCAATTACATATCTGAATTTACTCAAAAAGAAGTATATTTCATAAAGATATACAATTCTTTAACAATTTTATCTAAAAATTATAAAAACTTTTTTAATCTAAAAAATTGTTATTTTTGCACCTTTATTTGGATATGGTAAAAAAGTTTGAAAAATCTGGTTTATAAAGATGATTTTCTTCTGTCTAAAAGATGCCAGTGCTTACGCACCCGCCTCTGGCTCGTACTTGAAACGTACCGTCTCAGAAAAAGTCCCACTTCTCCACCTTGGTGCATAATATACTGTTTCTATCTCATCGTGAAATTTCATCAACATTTCAATTTTCTTAGGAATAAAATTTGTATCATTCACCAATAATCGTTAAATGTTTTAAATATTTCATACATTGTTAAACATTATTCTTTTAACACTAGCAATATATTTCAAGAAGATAACAAAAAATAACAATTCTCTCAAATATATTTTCCTCAATTTTTTCAATAGGAACCTTAAAAATAATTTCAATAATAAAAAGCGGCAATATCACTTTGCCTTATTAGCATGAAATCTCACCACAAATTAAGAGATAAAGTACGCCTCCTTAATATATCAACTCGATCTTGTTCATTTTTCGGAACTCTATGACTCTTTCCTTTTAATTAATAAAAGGTAAATTGCAGTTCCCTCTCAAAGCAAGGGCAAAAGTGGAAAATAATGAGGTCATCAAAGGCAGTGGTAACGAGGGCTGTTTCTGTTGAATCGTAAGAGGGACAAGATGAGGGTGTGTTGCATTCAACGCTACTTGACTTTAGAAATTAAGAGGGGAACCTGGTTTAGGACGCTTAAAATCAGTTGTTTTTTGTGAATTTATGAACAAAAAAAGATTACGGAAACCTTTTCAAAACTTGTAGGATTTATTTGTACACGTGTTAAAATGAAAAAAATTAGTTCAGAGTTGAAAATTGTCGATTTAGAAAGAGCCGTGCGGACACCTCCCGTCCAGTTTCGATTTTGATCTAAAAAAATTCAGAATTCTCTCAATTGTAATGAGATTACGCTGTTACGGTGAGCTTCAACCATCTTCAACCTAGAAGTTTTTGAACTCAATGTTTCTTTTCAGCAAGCCTCTTTCTGATGATTTATGAGTAGTTCAAAGGCAAATTTGAAATCTTAAAGAGACTTAAATATGAAAAAATATGCTCGCTGAGCGGGCATATTCTCATCGCGCGCGGCTCGCTTCGCTCGCAAGTTTGAGCGCGCCTAGGGCGCGCGACTGTTGGTCCTCGCGCTTCGCGCTCGATAATGTATTTACCTCGCGCTACGCGCTTGGTCTTTGTACTTCCCTACGTTTACGCAAAATCTTTGACAATTAAATGTGAAATCATCGACAGTAGTAATTTAGTGATTGTGAATTCTCTTTTGTTAAAGCTCCTTCGGCTTTAACGAACACATTCTCATCACGTATCTCGTGCTTCGCACTCGAATACAATTTGTCCAATACGCGAATTTTTCTATATTATGTTCAACTTTAATATATTAAATGTATACTATATTAATATATGTATCTCGGCTCCGAACTGCTCATTCAGATATAGCAAAATAAAGTACCAATTTTATTTTTCATGGTTACTTTAATATTCGTTCCTTATTTGCCATTAATCTCTAGTCGTTTTTACAAAAATTTAACTTGTTTATTTGTAATGTTATTTTTCACGATTAAATCAAAAACTACACGTCCTATAAAAAAATGGATCAAAGAAAATTTGTAGATATAATTTAGACGAACAAATTATGGCATCAGCTTGAGACCGATTTTAAAACAAAACTCTAGTACGCATCTTTTCAATTCTTACGAATTGAAAACTGTAATTTTCCCTTTATGTTTTTTTAGAATATTTACAAAACGTGATTTTTTGTAAATATTGTGCCTCTGTACGCAACTGTTGAATTGGACAGAACAAAATAAAGCAAACGTATTTTATTATTTGTTCTTTATTTCACAATATTTTTTTCTGTATTTATTGTACAGAGTGTATATAAAAAAATTTGTTTTAGATAAATAAAGAGATTTCCTTCTAACCTATTTTTGTTGCGGCATAGATTAAATGGACACCGACGTAAAAACTATTTTTTCTGACTCAGGAGGCCTCAAAACGTCGACATTTGATGTAATCCACGAAAGTAATTTTTCACATAAAATCAATACCTTCTCATTATTATTTGTGCGATCAAAATTTGAATCTTCGATTTTTTCAAGAAATTCAAAAAGTTGTCATGCCATTCTTGTAGGGCTTTTAAAAAGTAACGTTTTTTGTCTCTTGACTTTTTTGCATATCGTGCTTTGTTTTGCTTGAAATGTTAATTTGCGTTTTTTTGGGCGGGATTTTGAAAATGCTTTTCAATTTTCTTTTTACCGAAAAAAGTCGAAAGGATAAATTGTTCGAATTTTTTAGTACTACGGATAACTGTCCATGCAATTTCTGAATTTTGAAAAAATGGTCTAAAAAATTTTGAAAATGCTTCAACTATTTGAATTTCTATCTAAAATAGCTGGTTAATAAACTCAATCTTT
The DNA here is from genome assembly GCA_932195095.1 of Andricus curvator. NCBI lineage: Eukaryota > Metazoa > Arthropoda > Insecta > Hymenoptera > Cynipidae > Andricus > Andricus curvator. The sequence goes on from CAKNYM010051046.1 coordinate 5,780, forward strand.
CTTTTTGGTCCCTGAAACTGGGTGCAAAGCACAATCCAATCCAGACAGACAGACACCGACGTAAAACCTATTTTTTCTGACTTAGGGGGGCCTCAAAACGTCGACATTTTGATGGAATCCATGAAAGTCATTTTTCACATAAAATCAATACGTTCTCATTATGATGAGAATGTAAAAATAAATAAAAATAAACTTTTTCCAGAAAATGTTTCTCTTCTTTTGTTTAGTTTTTCTAATATTACGTTTAACAGAAAATTAAATCGAAATTTTGAGAGATAATTTTTAAATGTAATAACTCCCCATCCTACAGGTTCATTTATTAAATAAATATATTTTTTGTAAAAATAGAATTGAATTTTACTTATTTGAAAAAGTTCTCGATACTTCTTTTCATATTTATAAAACTTTTAAAAACTATCCAAAAGTAATAAACAATAAGGAAATATCGACTGCAAAAACGCTCTAATAACCTTAATGAAAAAAAATATATATTTTGAAAAACAAAAACCTCCATAAAACCAGGGGGGTGACACGATTTTCGCTTTTGCATTAGAGGCGCGTGTCAGTTTTGTGAAGAGCGGCGAGTCGTGAAGCATTGGCGCCACCTCCACGACGCCTGGTCTGCCCGTTGTCTGTTATGATTTTGCATACACAAACTCGTGAAATGTCATAACTTTATCGTCTATTTGCCATATTTTATTCATTTACGGATACATGTGTTATAACAATGGGGGGGGGCATCGACGTATAGCACCGAACTGTCTATCAGGGTACGACTCAACCCGCTCAAACGGAGTAAAACAGTGCATTTTTCCGTTCTAAAAAATGAGGTTGACCGTTGGCACCAAGCAATTAAGCATGACAAAAAGGATTTTATTGTTAAACCTGGAAATGTAGTTTGTGAAGATCACTTTTTAAAGGATCAAATAATTTGGAAAAAGAAAGTTTTAGCTCCGGATGGAACGGTTATGGCGATAGGTATGAGGATTTGTTTACACCGATGTTCTTTAACCTAAAATAATTGAATGGCTCTGACGGTTTCATGACTACATTGATTTTTAAATTTTGATATATTTTTCTTCTTGTAAAACTTGTAGATTATTGTAATAGTGTGTAACATTATATTTTTATTAGTTTTTGAAATTTTAAAAATATTTTAAAACCCTTACTATCTTTAAGAAAATTGTAAAAGTAACATTAATGACAGTTTTGAATTATCGCCGAGTTTCGACAATTAGTACTTTAATAGGAACGTAAGTTCTATTATTTCGGTCTTGCGATCAATTTGAATAAAAAAGACTTTATTAGGTATAATATAAGCCTTCATCGGGTATAATTTGCCTGAGAATGACCAACAGATTGAGGTCGACACGTTGCGAGAATGAAACTTTTTATAATTAAAGTATTGACTCGGAATACTCCTAGTCTTTTTTATTCAAATTGATCGTAAGACCGAAATAATAGAACTTACGTTCCTATTAAGGTAACAATTGAATTGATCAAAGGAAGATTTCACTTCTTAAAAATTGTTTTAAGAAGTTGTTTATTTTTATCATTTCGAAATTTATGTACGATTACATTAATTTATTAATAAATTCAAGTACTAAAGTAAATTACAATTGTAAAATAATGATTTTCTTGCAGTCAGAATAGTACAAGAAACCTAACTCAAAAAAAACGATAATTTTATGAAAAAGAAAGTCGCGACATTTTGTAAAACTAGCTTTGTTCAATTGTATATAATAAATTATTATGTTCTGTCTGCATAATAATTGCTATACTTTAGTCGCAGTATATTCGTAAATAATTTAAATAATTATATTTATTTAAATAAATTAACCTGGCATTTATTACTCCTATATACCATCCTACTGTCTTTACCCCATATTTAATTTATATCTCCATCTTTTCATTCAATTTTTAAATAAATAAATGACTAAATGTACGTTAAAGTTAATAACTTTATTACTGATAATCTTTTAGCCATTTCACGATCAATACAATATACTGAATATTAAAAATTATGATTTTTAAATTTGCTTGTATATTTTTATTATAATGTAATAATAGATTAGGATCATTCGAGTAATTAAAAAATAGACCAAAATTTTTATATATTATCATTTCAGAACATTTAGTTTATTTGTTTTAAACGGTAAATACGTAATCTTTATATTTTACCATTCCACTCTACTTGAAAATTAAAAACCGACATTTCCAGTGTATGTAAGGTCTATTTTTTAATCCTAGGTATTTTTTAAATTCTAGAAACAGTTAATCCTTGCCTAATTCAAGCTAAAAGTATTTAAATTATTCACAAACATCCAAAATATTATAAAAACTGCGAAAAATACTAAATCTCCCATGATTCTAATCAGCTTTCGTTCAAATATAGGGCGTGGCCCTACAAAATATAAAAAAAAATCTGTTTTCACTCATTTTTCAATGTGAAATAACACTTTCTAAACAATAATTTGAAATATGTCAAACAAAAAATGGAATTTTTTTTATCATCAAGAGGGCTACATACTTTGTTTCTTTAGATCTTTAAAACGCTTTAACACTCAAAAAACGATAAACAATAAAGAAAAGTCTAGTGTAAAATCACTTTAATAATAATTAATAATAGTGTAACTGTAAACTGCAAGTAACTGTAAGTATTAATAATAATGATCAATATAAATTTGATAAAAAATAGTAATAATGTAATGAAATTGATAAATAATAAATTCATGAAAAATGTAAATATTTTTTGCGGAATTTCATTAAAAATAAAAGAATTCTGGATCTTTATTTCAGACAAAAATTTTCAAAAATGAAATTTAATAAAATTTTTTTGCGTCCACTGTCCAGTAAGTTAGAGTAAGATTTTTTTCATATAATGTTATAAATTAACTGTTGAGCAAAAGTAATTTTTCCGATAATCGCAATGATTAGCTATTCAAATCCATAGATTTTGTTGTATGAGATATGATAGATAAGATGCGCTTACAATTATTACAGAAGAGCTGTTGTTTATTAATTATTTAAACAATTTTTATAAACAAATGCACACTTCAAGCATTTTTTTATAAATAGGCTTAATTGTTTTGCGGGGCCAACTTGAAATGTTTTACCAAAGACTCCTTGCTGTCATATTTTTCATAATTTCAAAACTCTGTTATTCATGCAAACAATTTTTATAAACAAATCCACATTTTTACAATTGTTTCATGAATAGGCTTCAGCTTTTCTGCGGAATCAACTCGAAATGTCTTGTCAAAGACTCCTTGCTGCCATATTTTCCATAATTAAAATAGCTGTTTATTATATAAACAATTTTGATAAACAAATTCCCATTTTAAAAATTGTTTCATAAATTGGCTTAATTTATCTTGCGGAATAAATGAGAAACGTCTTGTGAAAGACTCCTTGCTGTCATGTATTTCAAATTGATAAAAGCTATTCATTCTTTAAACGAAAATTACGCCTATTCATGAAAAAGTGCTGAAAATGGGCGTTTGTTTATAAAGACTGTTTATATAATAAACAGTTTCTGTTAATATGAAAAGTATGACAGCAAGGAGTCCTTGACAAGACATTTCGAGTTGATTCCACAAAAAAATGAAGCCTATTCATGAAAAAATTATGAAAATGTGCATTTGTTTATCAAAATTGTTCAAATAATTGGTAAAAAGCAGCTATTCTTAACTGATTATAAACGCACATTATCTGTAATATTTATTACTACAAAATCTACTAATTTAAAATAGCTAATCATTGCGAATCACAAAAATTACTTTTGTTCAATATTTTGTATATAACATTATAAACAAAGTTTTCTTACTCTAATCTACTGGAAATTATTTTTAGTTAGTCATTACAAAGATTTATGGCCCGTTTTAATAAATTTGAAAATCTTATAAGAAATTTTTGTTGTTGTTAATAAAAACAAATTTTTGTTTAGTCAGAATGGAATATTTACAATCACTCGTTATACTGTCGGTAGATTTTTGTCAAAAGAAGATGCATTCCTCCCTCCGTGCGGCTCTTCCTAAATCAACAATTTGGAACTCTAAATTAATTTTTTTTCTTTTTTAGACGTGTAAAAATATATCTTGAAAGTTTTAAAAAAGTTGCCTTAATAATTTATTTTTCAAAAATTCACAAAAAAGACATCTGATTATAAGTGTCCTAAACCAGGTTCCCCCCTTCATTCCATACTTGCAATTCCAATGGTAGTTGGATTTCGAGCAGTTTCGAGCAGATCAGCCAAAATCGCGTGTACCTACCTGCAAATTATGAGGTACACATGCGTACACCTTCCTAATATAGTTTCTGCTATTATCGTTAAAAGGCATCCGACGGTGGCGCCATTCATTCGACCGAAAGACGCCGAGCGTCGCGACGCTTCAGTTTGACCCGTACACTCGTTGCAACTGGTTGCACCGCGCTGACGATGAAGCTAAAATTTAAAAACGTCACTCAAGTTGTCCGGTAAAAAAAATCGTGAAAAGTTCATCTCTAATCACGAAAAACGATAATCGAAAAATCAGGGTATAAAATTAAAAATAACAATAAAAATCGCTAATACGAAAGTGACTTAAGCACGTGCCTTTTCCATGTAGGCGGTTCTCCGCGCAATTTATCATTTTTTTATCCATGCAAATCTGAATTGCCAATCACAACTCATATCGAATATCTCTTATTGATTAGAATTTACTCTAGTTTCACAGGATATATGTGAATTTGATTTTGCAAAAAGAACAATTTCAATTTACCGACGCACAGTGGGGCAAAAAAAGTTTTTCTGGGCAAATTCGTTTCGAGCTTACAATTTTGATCCGATTTGAGCATTTTTTCTTGAAATTGAAGTTAATTGAATGTTCTTAAATTCAAAGTGAATGTTCTACTTCAAGATTAAAACTACTTGAAGATTTTATTTTTCAATTTTTTTCGAGACAAACGTTAAAACAATTTCTAGTTACCATTTTTTTAAATTTCAAAGTAATTGTTGAAATTATAAACAAAGGAATATCTTACCCGTTTCGCGCTCTAAAGACATCGTTTCTTTAACAAAATTGATTAAAAAAATGTCAGAAATAAAAAATATGTGCGATTTTTTATTACCTGATAACAATTATTAATTGTTTAGATAAATTTGATATACAAATACAAATTTTCGTCAATTTTCACACGGCAGATTTCTTTTTGTTTAATGGAATGAATTTTAAATTACTTGGCAAAATCCTTCCAGTATGATATTTTATCAAACATTATTAATTGTTAATTTTATAAACAATTTTCTGAAAAATGCACAACTTTACTGTATGTCAACAAATGAGCAACTCAGAAAGGAGCTTATTTGTTAGGACACTTTGTCATGCTGCTATATTATTTATTTTTTTAAATAATTAAGATTTCATTCTTTTAAATATAATTAACTCTAAATAACTTGCAAAAATTCTTCGCTTGTCATACTTGATCAATGAACAATCATTTTTCATTTTATAAGCAATGTTATTAATATATTCAAAACTCGACTACTTGTCAACAAATCGATGCAGTTTTTTTTTTAAATCGAGTGCTAATGACCCAAAAAGCACCCTATTTATTAGAAGACTTTATCAGGCGGCATTTTTTGTTATTGAATTAAATCAATTTTATTGAAATATACAGTTTTTCGTCAATTTTCAATGTGCAGAATTTGTTTCTTCAATGGGATTAACTACAAATATAATAATTATATACCTTTCATGTTATTTTATCAATGAACAACACTGGTTTTTTTTAATTTTACTAAAAAATCAGCGATTTCATTATTTTGAAGAGTTTGCAACCGTTAGTTAAAACAATTTAAATTGTACTCACTATGGTGATTTTATCTGCAGTGCTTGTGCTTCTGGATGTAGAGTTCTTTATTCTTTACTCTGTATTTTGTTATAAAATTCATTTAAATCAATAATAAATTTCGTCTGACAAAGTTTCCTAATAAGTAGAGTCCTTACTGAGTTATTGGCAGTTGATTTAGTAAAAAAGAACCTTATCCATTTGTTGAAAATTAATTAAATTGTGACTATGATAATAAAATTATTTATAAAAAAAATTATTTTTCTTTGATAATATATTATAAGCGAAGGACTTTTTCAAGTAATTCAGAACTTATCATTACTGAAATGGCTAAGATATATATGCGTTTGTTTATTAAATCTATTTATAACAATAAAAATTACATCAAAATTATTTTACATGGTTACTAAGCATTGGTTTTACGCGTATCCTTAACAAAAAATTGAAAAACCTCCAAGTATTTTTATTCTTGAAATAGCACTTACACTCATTAATTTCTTAATCTAAAATTTAAAAAAATTTTAAATTGTGTTGACCTGCTGTATAATATTTTTAAGGAGTTTTTCTACTAATTTCATGATGTATTAGATGAATACAAGAAGTTGCAAAAAATCTAATCGTTTATTTTAAAAAAAATGTTAACTTTAATGTTAAATAAAAAAAAAATTAATTAAAAAAGCGGCTCACACAAGTCTCATTAAAATGTGTTTATTTTTCATTTTCAAAAAATGCTGGAATCTGATCAAAATTATAAACTCTAACCTAATTTTTCCAGAAAAAACTTGTCTTGCCCCACTGTAAGACGTGTTAAAGGTGATCAATTAAACACTAAAAAGCAATCGAAATTATTAGAGCGACGCGAATCGAATTAATTTATTGTAGAGAAAGATTCAAGTTTATCCAGTGATTCAGTACATTTACTCTGGAAGTGGTTCGCGTGATTGGTTCTCATTTACCTAAGAATCGAGTTTATCTAGGCGACATCCGATTCCGATCAGGGTAGCTGGCAACAAATGTTGCACATTTTCCTCATTAATTCTGAAGGCTCATCAGCATATAAATTGCTTTTAAATTCTTTTTTTAACGCGGAAAATCTTTCTGAATTTGTATAACTTAATTGGAAACGTCACGTCACATAAAGGGGCAATAAAAGTTTCTCTGGACAAATTAGTCTAGAGCTTACAATTTGTATCCGATTTAACCTTTTTTAACGAGCCAACAAACACAAGCGCTATGCGCGCGATTATCAAATACTTCCATATTTTTAGTAATAAGTTCTATGTCACTAAGAGACCTAAATTAGTCAAAAATACGTATTTTCAATTATTAATGAAGCACTTTACTTATAAATTCTCATACTTACAGTATAGAAATGTATCAAAAAATGAGTACTAACGATTCATCGGCCACAAATTCTGTAAACAAATATAAAAAAATATTTGTCTAGTTGAAAACACTTATGCCGTACATTATTCAATGAAAAATTAGATGCCGTGAAGTCTTCTGAAAATTCATAAAATCTCATAAATTTCTCTGAAACCCCATAAAATCCCTTCAAATAATTTCAAACACTTTGAAAAACTTCACAATATTTTCAAGTCCGTCATAATCAATTAAAAATTTTAAAAGCCCGTGCAATCTCATAATTTTTTTTTTAAATCATTTGAAATGCCTCATAATTTTTTAAATATGTTGGAATTATTCAAGATCCCTAGAGTCCCATTGCAATTTTTAAAATATGTTGCAATTCCTATAAATCCTCTGAAATTCCTCAAAATATTCAGAGATCACTTGAAATCCTCAGAAACCCATTGAAATGTTTAAAAATAACCTGTGAGATCTTGTGAAATCCCTTGAAATATTTTGAAATACTTCGAAAATCCTTCGAATCTTTACAATACATTAGGGTGTCTAGAAATCTCTTAGAATCCCTCGAAATCTTTAAAAACTACTGGAAACCTTTAGGAATTTTGTCAAATCTTGTGAAATATATTTTCAAAACCATTTTAACCATTAATCATTTGAAATTTCCTTGAATCACTTGAAATCCTCAGAAATTCTGTGAAATCCCTTGGACTATTATAGAGTTACTTGCAATCATTTTGGAAGTGCTGTGAAATCACCTGAAATGATTGAAATACTTCAAAAATCCTTGAAATGTCTAAAAATACTTTGCAAACCGCTAAAATTGTTTGAAATTGATTGAAAACTTTTACAATTTTTTGATATGCCCTGAAATATTCTGAAACCCATTGAAAACTTTGAGAAAATCTTTAAAATCTCTCTAAATCCTTTGAAGTCTTCTAAAATTGTTTAAAATCCATCAAAATTCTGTGAAATTGATTAAAATCCTATCACAGACCATGAAATCTCAAAAAATTCTTAGAAGTCCCTTAAAATGTTCACTAATCATTTGGAATCCTTTGAAATTGTGTGAAATCCTTTGAACGATTCTACAGTTATTTGTAATCATTTTGGAAGTGCTGTGAAATCACTCGATATATTTTGAAATACTTCGAAAATCCCTGAAATCTTTCAAAATACTTTGGAATCCCATAAAATTCTTTGAAGTCTATCGAAAACTCAAGAAATTTTGTGATGTGCCCTAAAATGTTCTGAAACCCATTGGCAACTTTAAGGAAATGGTTAAAAACTCTCTAAATTCTTTAAAGTCCTCTAAAATTGGTTGAAATCCTTCAAAATTCTGTGAAATAATTCATTAGAATACTTTCATAGACCATGAAATCTCAAAAGATTCCTGAAAATCCCTTGAAATATTTTGAAATACTTCGAAAATCCCTCAAATCTTATTAAATACTTTGTAATTTCTAAAAATTCTTTGAAATTCATTGAAACCTTTAAAAGTTTTGTGATATGCGCTGAAATATTTTGAAAACCATCGAAAACGATTAAAAAATTTTTTATCTCTTAAAATCCCTTGAAATCTTGTTAATCCACTTAAAATTCATAAATGTTCTATGAAAGTTTTCACAAACTTTCACAGTTCTTTACAATCACAATAATTTCTTAAATTGCTCTAAAATCCCTAACATTCTTTTGGAAATCTCATGAAATATTTCGATAACGTTGAAATTTTTTTTTTAACTTTTCGAAATCCAAAGATATTTTTACAAATGTTTTTGATTTTTGCGAAATATTTGAAATCTTAATATCTAGTGTATACTCAAAATTTTGAATGATCAATCCCACGGTATTAAAGAATTAATTACAATGAATCATTTGTTTAATTAATGAAATTATGTTTTATTCTCTTATCAAAGTAGATCATTCAAGTTTTAAATTTACAAGAGCAATGAAATATTTGGCCACCGTGGCAATCAAAAATTATATTAACATTTGTGAACAAATTGAAAGTTAACAGCGGATTTCATTTTTAAATTGCATTTTCAAGTCATTCAAAAGGCAATCAGTTTGACAGTTAAAAAAAATTAAATAAACGATTCTATTTTTTTGCAACTACCTACATTCATGTAAAACATAATGAAATCAGTGAAAATATTCCTCAAAATAATATCCAAAAGCTAACAACATTTAAAAAATTTCTTTATATTTTTATTAACAAATTAAAGATTGAAAGTGCTACTTCAAGATTAAAAATATTTGGGAACTTTATTTTCCAATTTATTTAAATAAATAACAGGTATTGTAGGCTGACAAAGTCTCCTAATAAATAAGGTTCTTTTCGTGTCCAGCGGAAATTATTTTCACTCCTGTTTTTTTGATCTGTTGCTGAAGTGCCTTTATTTATATAATTATAACATCAACAGTTTTTTTTCTTCATGAACTAAATATAATGAAATTCTGCGTCTAATAAAGCATAATTTGAATACGAAATCTCAATTTTCTAAAAAGATATTTAAAAAAAACTTCAAATTTCGATGTTTTGGAAGAATTGGAATGACTCTGGAAGGAGTTTAATTTTTTGAAGGTTCTTCGGCTCGTTTTAGAGATAATTCTTTATGTTATTTTTATAAACTATTACAATATTTCATAATATATAATATTTATAAAAATATAACTGTTCCTAATTTTTTGAATCATGTGTGAGTACAATCATTATTTGAAATTTTGGACTTTTTTGCACAAAGTTAGACCTGACAGTAGAATCTAGGAAAAAAATACTAAAAATATCCTAATAATTAAATAATAATAACTGACCAGTTATTCAAATTTTTCGAAATCATCGAAATTTGACATATTTTGCAAGAAATCAAAATTGATTCCATAAAAAAAAATCTGCTGGTTCAAAATCAACGGAAATTTGTTGTTCAAATTTTTTTCATTTGTTTATGAAATTTATTTAAATATATAATAAGTTCTTTTTGGGTAATGAAAAATCGTACATATTACTTATTTCCGACAAATTTTGTATCAATTTTGTTAAAGAAACGAAGTCTTTAGAGCGCGAAATGGCTCAGATATGCATTCGTTCATTAAATTTGTATGTAACATTATCAATTACTTTGGCTCTAAACAAATTGTAACTAAAAATTGTTTTTACGCATGTCTTGAAATAAATTGAAAAATGAAGTGTCCAAGTATTTATATTCTTAAAGCAGCACTATCACTCATCAATTTGTTGATATAAAAATTTAATATGTTTTAACCTGCTGGATATTATTTTTAGGGAATATCCTTACTCATTTTATGATACTTTATATAAACATAAGTAGTTGCAAAAGAATTACATCATTTATTTAAAAAAAAACGTCAACCTGGATGTTAAATAAAAAATAAAGGATAAATTCAAAAATCGGCTCTCATAAATCTCTTTGAAATTGAGTTAACTTTCATTTTTTTAAATGCTCAAATAAGACCAAAATTGTAAGCTCTAGACTAATTTGTCCAGAAAAGCTTGTTTTGTCTCACTGTGCGTGGTCAGGGCGGATTGAAAATTTTAATACGTCGAATCTTTTTATACTCTATTGAAAAATATTGTAATTCCAAAGAAATACAAAAATCTTTTCTCTGTTTCAAATTTCAAATTTGAAAGAAAATATAGCTTCTGTGATTGATCTTTTTTCAGTATTGACATTTCGATATATTTACAGATTAATTCAAAATTAATTTTCATCAACGAAAGTAGCGTATGTCACATTTACTTTACGATGCACTAAAACTAAACTAGCCACGTTGCTCCTGTGCTATAAACACAAAACATTTTATTATATACAACTCGAATATTTATAGCGGATTTTATATCTTTTTCTAAGATTCATGTTTTACAGTTTACATGTAAACTTCCAAGTGCACTTTATGCACAAAGTGCACTTACAGCTATAAGCACCTATATAAACTTTTCTCGATACATTACTAGAGTAAAATTTATTTGGATTTATTCATTTATTTCAAGAAGAGTAAAATAAAGATAATTTTCTCAAATTAACTCTATAGAATTATTATATTCTACCACAAAATGTTGTTTTTAATTTTGCAATAACATGGACCTGAGGTCTCGCATACCGCTGTATATATTTATGTTTAATTAAATAATTGAAGAAATTTTTGTTATCTTACTTATACAAGTGTATGAAGGGACATTGGAATAAGTAAGAAATTAATGAATTTCATTTTGGTATGGCCAACGGCCCTACCACGCTGAAAAAACCAGTTCTCGTCAGATCACTGAAGTTAAGCAGCGTTGGGCGCGGTTAGTACTTGGATGAGTGACCATTCGAGAATACTGCGTGCTGTTGGCATATTATGGGTGTGGTGAGCCCACACTTGTAGTTATTTACTACAAGAAACTATCCACCTAGAAACACTACCCAAATCGGGTAGTGTCACGCCTACCCTGAAAGGGAAATGGCTTAATGGTATACATACATCAACTTTTACTATTAATAATCTTTGAAACCAGAGGATGGAGGGACCCACATATCGGAAATAGAGACATTAAGCCATAGTCCCTGTGTCCTTCTCTAGCGTTCGGTTCTTTTTCCTGTTCTCAAAAGTTCGATTCTTGGTCAACCCAGAAAAAGGAACGTAACATTTTTCTAGGATGGCTACGTTCCGTACTCTGGGGTACCCGCATCAAGCTCAAGTTGGTTTGTATGTGACATCTTGCGTTTCAAATACCTTGAAACAAATTGGAACAGAAATATAAAATTTTGACGGTACGGTGGACGTGCGGTCTCACAGACCACCTACGAGCTTTCAATTGATATGATTCACACACCTGCACAGGTACACCTGCCTCGGCCAAAGCACAGTTAAAACTAAAGCTACTAATAACGGCAGCCTTGAGGAAGGTCAGGGGGGAGGGACCCATATACCAGAAATATGGTGCGGTCTGTGCGACCGCACGTCCATACTTGAAGGTTAAAATAAATTCTGAATTAAAGTAAAGTAATGTAAATTCATATTTTTAGGTAAACATCTGAAGATACGTGAATGCCGAACTTTTGAAAAACACTTAAAGGAAGAAACGCGAAAAACTTCCGAGACTTTTATCTTTGCTTCCACGCGCGTTCGGGCGTTAGGGTCTATATTTCTCTCTCGAGTGCCGGTGAATTCTTTCCTCTGCTGAGGAATTTTCTCCACGGTGTGAATATAGTGATCTGAACTTCACGAGACTCGAAGACGGGTAATATTGCCAAGGTCTTTTTTGAATAACGGCATAGATTCTATGAATTTATCAATTTTATGCCTTTATCATAAAGTTGACAAAAGTAATATCATTTCATTACAGTGCACATATATATTGATTCGGAAAGGTTTTTATTCGTGAAATAATGTTAAAAATGTGAATTCGGTTATAAATATTGTTTAAATAACTGACAGTTGTTGTTTATTTGAAAAAAATGACAGCAAGGAGTCATTGGCAAGACATTTTTTGTTGATTCTAAAAAAATTGAGCCTGTTCATTGTGACATACGAAAACTGTGCATTTCTCAACTGATCGCTAAAAGGCAGTAACTCCTCCTTTATTTTATATAAAAACTAAGAATTTCAAAAGACTAATCATTTATTTAAAACATTATAAACAATTTTTTTCTTACTCTAACCTACTGGAAATTGTTTCTAGATCGCACAAAACGGTACAAAATAGCACCGCGGGCAAATATTTGCATAATTTCAAGGTTCAAATGGCTGTAATCTGTAAAAATTCCTACAAAACCCGTCAAACTTTCTACACCCCTCACAATCCGTAGAAATCCCTAGAAGTCCCCTGAAATTTCATTTATTCCCTAAAAGTTTAGAAAATAAATAAATCCTACGAAATTATTTGAAACCCCTGAAAAATTTGTATATCTCGCTAAATTCCTTGGAATTTTTTTAAATATCCTCAACACTTTAAAATCCTTTTTAAATGCGTTGAAGTTTATAACATCCATGAAGTCTTATGGAATCCTTAGTAATCCCACAGAAATCGAATGAAATCCCGTAAAACATTTTAAAATCTATAATATCTTACAAAATTTCTTCAAAAATGATGAAATCCTTGGAACCCTTTGAAATCCCATACGATCCATAAAATCGGATAAATCCTTTTAAAATCACTTGAAATCTTTGATATTTTTTGGAAATGCTTTAATTAACTATAAAAAATTTGAAATCCCTTGAAATTGTTAAAATCCGTTAAAATTCCTGGAAAACTCTCAACATTATTTAAATTCCTTAAAATCTATAGAAATTCCTTGCAATCGTATAGAATCTTTTCATTTCCTTTGAAATCCTATGAATCCCTCAAATACTGTAAAATTCCTTAAAATCTTCGAAATCTGTTAAGTTTCTGAAATCATACGAAATCATTTGAAATTCCTGCAAAATTATTCAATCCCTTTAAATTTTTTATAATCCGGGTGGCCGTTTTAGCTGAAAAAAATTCTCTGCCATTTCTTAGTGCGCTAAAATTTGTCACGATCATTGAAATTAAAACCTAAAAATTTAAAATCAAAAGTCGTTAAACTTCAAAATTTTGAATTATAAATTTTTATAAATTGAACAGTTTATAGATTTCTAGTTAGAAAATGTAAATCTACGCTATCATCTTGGATGCTATAAATTGAAGAATGGATCGAAAAATTTGTTCATGTTCAAAATTATATCATTGTGAGCAATTTTTAATCAGAAACATTCTACGTTTTCTTTAAACTAAGTAATGTTTAAATTAGAAGTTGAATTATTTTCATTTTAAGTTGTTTGAAGTTGATAATTGTTCAATTGTTATTTATACATCAAAATTTAGCACTTTAACTCATAAATTAAAAATTTTCAAATTGCAGCAATTTATATTTTAACATTCAAAGTTTTAATTTAACACTCTGAAATTTTAACGACTCAAAGCTTTGTATTTCAAGCAATTCAGACTTAAGTTAATAGTTCGGAATATTCGATTCATAATTGCTCATTTTAAATGAACATTTAAATGTTGCTGAACATTTAAAAATTGTCCTTCTTTGAAATTAAAAACTTTCAAATTCAGTGCGTTAACAATGCCGTATATTAGATTGAAACAATATTTGAGTGCGATTTAAAATTGAATAAAAGATTTCAATTATGAAGCTATTAATTTAAAATTACATATTTGAAAATTGAAAATATTTTATAAAGCTTTAATGAGACGTTTACGTTTGTTTAACTACTGAGGCTTTCGAATTAAAATAGTTCAACTTTTAACTATAAAGTATGTAAATTGTTTAATTTTGAATAGTTACAAAATCGTCTTGTAAAATAAATTATTGTGCAATTTTTAGTACTCGAACTATATTTCAGTTTTAAAAATCATTAATTAATCTATATTTATAGTTGATGTGTTCCAAATTGCATTCAAAAATTTTTTACATTGAACATGCAGGCTTTAAAATGAAGACATAGAATGGGAAATTTGAAATGTGAAAAAATAAGTTTGAATTCATTTAATTTTCAACTGTCCGTAGTAAAGTTTTTTTTACTTCCAATTTTTCCCATTTTACAATAAATAATTAAATTACAGGCCCACAAAATATTTTTTCTTTCTTTCTTTTATTTCAACTCACTTCTATTTATAAATTTTCTAATATTCGTACTTTGCTTGTTTTTTATATTTCACAACTTTTATTACCTTCAAGGTCAATAAATAAAGTATTAAAATTCATGCAGGTAGCTTGCTTTTTATTTTGAACCTTTTGTTCAGAAAAGTTCCATTTTAAATGTTTATAATTGGAAATTTTTGCATTTTGAGTGATGGTAATGACGGGGAATTGATTTTTTGACCTTAGAAAAATTTGTCTTATCAATTTGAATGTCAAATAATAATTTTTAAATGTAATAACAATTTAGAATTCTAGAATTTCAGAAGCTTTGATTTTGAAACATTCAATTTAGTTTTAAATTTTAAATTATTAAATTTGAATAACTACGAACTGAAAAATATTTGAATTCAAAAGTTTAAAATGTTCTATTATTTAATTTTTAACGCTTTTAATTATAAATAATACAATTTCAACTCGTTTCTAATGAAATGGTCCAGTTTCGGATTAACATTTTTTCAATTTCAAATTATTTAATTTTTAACGCTTTTATTCACAAATGATACAAGTTCAATTCCTTTTCATTCCATTCAAAATATTTCCCTTTTTTCAAAATTTTACGTATTTCAAAATAGTTTGATTTGGAACGTTTTCAATTCCAAATCGTTCAATATCTTCTTTAAAAGTATCGAACGCTTTCAATTCGAAATTATTAAGTATTAGATATTATTTGTTGTTTCAAACTAATTTTAAGCCCTTATATTTAAAAATGGATTTTATAATGGATTTTGAAATGGTTTATATTTTCAATATTATGAAATAAAAATCCAAGGACGTGAATGTGCCCTTCGCGCGCGTGAATTTGCTGCTACTTAAATTAATAATTTCAAAGAGAATTTTAACAAAATCTAAATTACATTTTTTGGCTCATTTTATTATTTTTCTATTGCTTTTTTATACTATTTCATCCTCAAAATTTACTTAAAAGAGAATTTCTTATTTAGTTTCTCCTAATGTTAAATAAAATGATAATAAACGTTGATAATCATTATGTGATAAGACCTCGCTAATCTGGAGATAATTTACGACGCCTTTAATGAGAGTCAAATGTCATGTGTAACATGCACGTAATAGAGATTAGTATATTAATTACAACTATGGAGTTGATGTGAGTTGTGATTTACAATAAATAATTAGAATATGGGAATATATCCCAAAGGCTTTTCAGAATTTTCGATTTTTCGGTCTCTTCCTTTTTTTTTAAATCTTTTTAAAATGTAAAGTATGAGGAATGGAAAGTATGGAGGCTAGCCGTGCAGATTAGGGTGGGCCGAACAACTCAAAATAATTAGATTCATATTGGTAATAGAACTAATAAATTTCTTTGTGGGATTACAAATTTAGAAAAACAAATTAAAAAGTTTCTCACCACTGGGCAAGTCGATTGAAAATTTTCATATTTTAAATTTTTGCAATTTTTTGTGTACGGAACAAAATTTGTTAAAATATTTGTTGTTTTAAGTTTACGGAAATAAATAACTTTAGACGCAAAAGAGTAAGAAAAACATTTTTTCGTCGAAATATAATATTTCAAGAAATGAAAAAAATGCACTTTTGTTAATTGGTACCTAAAGTTGCCAAAAAAATGTTTTTTATTTGTTATTGTTTTATACTCTTTTTAGTAATCTAAGGACACCTTCATATTTTTAAGTTTCAAACAAAATTTTTTTCTATTTTTTACGGATCCTGAAACATGATCCATTTTTACAGAAGATCCGTAAAAATCCGTTCACACAGGATCCCTAAAAAATAGAATAAAAATTTGTTTGAAACTCAAGAATATGTACGTGTTTTCTTAAATTAAAAAAAAAATCCTCAAAAAATAAAAAACGAAAAATATATATTTTTTTGCAACTTTAGGTACAAATTAACCAAATTGCATTTTTCGTCATTTTTTGAAATATTATATTTCGAAGAAAAAAATTTTTTCTCGCTTTTTTCCGTCTAAGATTATTCACTTCAATAAACTTTACCCACAAAAATTGAAAAACAAAACTTTTTCAAACACAAAAAAATTTGAACATTTTCAACGGTGTTGACCAATGGTGAGAAATTTTTTGAATAAACTTTTCAGTGCTCTTACCAATAAATCTTATCATTTTGAGGGTGATTTGAAAGTCACCCCTTCGCTCTTTTATTTTTGAGATAAATCTTTTATGATATTTTCAGGAGAGACTGGAAAGAAGGAGGCGTGATTCGAAACTCACCCCTAGCTTTTTCTAGCCTCCTCAAAATCTCCCTCTCTTTTACATTTTTTTATTTTTGATATATTTTTTCATTTTATAATATCTCAAATTTTATGTTTTCATTTCAGTAGACTCTAAAAGTGATATAATGAATTTTCCAAAAATTGTGTTTATACTTAGGATTTCAGTGAAAATGAGTAACTTTATCCTTTCTCGTTTGATGTTTCATTTTGGAATAAAAAATATATTTAAAAAATTAGTCAAAGTAGGCACCTTGCGCCTAGAAAAAAGGGTTTCGTAACCTATTAGGACGTAAATAAGTCGTTCAAACCTCCCCCTTCCCCACTCCTCCCACATTCCCCTACTCCCACTCTTCACACTTAAAACCTTCGCTTCCCCTACCTTCCTCAACTTCTTCCTTATCTACTTCCCCCCCCCCACATTTCCCCTCACTTCCCCTAGTTCCGCTCATCACACTTCTCTGAGTTCCCTGAGTTGTGAATTGTGCGGTGTGAGCTGTGAGTTGTTAGCTGTGAGTTGCGAGTTGCGAGTTGTGAGTTGTGAATTGTGAGTTGTGAGTTGTGAGTTGCGAGTTGTGAGTTGTGAGTTGTGAGTTGTGAGTTGTGAGTTGTGAGTTGTGAGTTGTGAGTTGTGAGTTGTGAGTTGTGAGTTGTGAGTTGTGAGTTGTGAGTTGTGAGTTATAAGTTACATGTGACAAGTTACAAGTTACCCTTCAAACCCTAAAAAGGAACCAGACCGAAAATTCGGAAGAGCCGCGATTTTTGTGTAAACAATTATTATCTATTCAAAATCTAATCCTAGAATTATGTCTTTAAATGTTCTAGGCAATTCTAAAAAGTTTCGCTTTTCGTAGTGAAATTCAGAGTTCAGTCAGTGTGAGAAGATAGAAAAAATAAAAAGGACGTGTGCCCCATTCAAAGGAAAGGTAGTGTTTGCGAAAAATTCAAGTGGGTAAGGGGAAGAAGAAAACGACCCAGTGGCTCGAAACGAGAACTGCGTGAAAATGGATCTCGTAGAGGAGGAAAATAACGAAATTGGCGGAGCACAGCACTCACATCATCAGTATATCAACTACAGCAAAAACGGTAAATTTTTTTCCAAAGATGTTATTTTTTCCAAAAATGCTATTTTTTCCAAAAAGTTAGAACCAATAAATAGCTTTTTAATATCGTACTGAAAAACCCTCATTCATTTCGGATCTTTACGTAACATGAGCCAATTCGTGTTTTAATTATTTCTGTTAAAGGCAATCAAAGTTGTGAAATAAAAAAAAAACAAGTCAAGTACAAATAGTAGAAAATTTATAAATAGATATTTTTTTAGTAAAAAAAATTATTTCAATGAATTAGTTTTATAAATAAATAATTTGAGTTGTTTAATAAGAAAAATAAATGGTTATTTGAGAGAAATTAAAAAATAAAAAGAAATTTGGCGGGGCTCTTATTGTCTTTACATAATAAATATAAATGTTGCAAAATAACAATCATTACAATAAATAATTACATTACAGGCCCGTCAAATATTTTTTCTTTCTTTCTTTTATTTAAACTCACTTCTATTTATAAATTTCCTATTATGGTACTTTGCTTGTTTTCTTTATTTTACAACTTTGATTACCTTTAAGGTAAATAGATAAAATATTAGAATTCATGCAGGTAGTTGGCGGAGCTTTTGGTCCACATTAACACGTGCCACCGAGATTTTGAAATTAACATTTTATTTTAAATGAAAAAGCTCAAATTTGGAAAAAATGGGAAAAAGAAGTACTTGTTATCAACAGATTGTAAATTTAAGTTTAGTCACTTCTTAAGAAATGTTGAAGGAATGATTTAGACACAATAAATTTTAATTTTAATCGTAAAGACGGTATTTTTAGATTTTTTTCAATCTGAATTATTTGTATTCGATAAGTCACAAGTTTCCGAGTATTTTTTAAGTAACTCTCATTTGCTCAAAAAATTATAATTTGTTTAAACAATTTATTTTTCCTGTTAATCGTCAAAATTTATTATTTCTCAGGATAAATGATACTATTTATGAATGTAAAGACTAATATTTCTTCTTTAATATATTGAGCAATTATTTTATCAGTTTCAATTTGTATAGAATTTCCCACTAAATCATGAAATGTTAGTATTTTTTGGAATAAGTGACAAAATTAACGAATTTTAAAAGTAATATTTTTGTATTCAGGATATTTGGGAATTAATTAAACAATTTCCATTTGTTTAAAAAAATTTTCCCGCCGTAAATCGAGAAAATTTATTATTTTCTTGAATAAATAGTTAATAAATGTTAGAAGTAATACTTTCTGTAAAAGATACCTAGTTTTTGTAAAATCTCTTACACTTTGTCGCTTATTATTCAGTATTTTTGTATCTGAATGAAATTGATCTGAAAAATGAATTGTCCATAACGTACCTGAGAAATATTGTTTCAAAAATTAGGGTATAAGTTCTAAAATAATAAAATACAGAATAATAAGCCAAATAGTATAACAGATTGGGAAAAACGAAAAGTTTCCCCATCTTTCCTTTGAAGAGGAGGAAGTGAATAATTTCTTTAAATAATTGACAATTATGTTGAAGAAAAAATATTACTCTTGAAATTCATAAACGGTATCAATAATACTGAAAAATAATAACGTTTCACAATTTACAAGATGAATAGTATATTATGCACCTAGGGGGAAAAGAGGTGCTTTTTTGACGAGTGTATAATGTTTTCAGTATACATACATACACAAGTCGAAAAAGTTCCTCTCCCCCTTTGCGCATACGATATATTTTATAACAAATGGATGGTTTCAGATATTTCTCGAAATACCTTAATTTACGGTAATTTTAGAGTTGATTTATGTTAACTTACCATAAATTACCCAAAATTCATTTTTAAAAATTTCCATTAATTTCCGGAAATTTATGAAATTTTTCGGTCATTTATGATAATTTTACCAATAATATGGTAACTTACCATAAATGCCCAAAATTAATTTTTAAAAATTCCCATAAATTTTCGGAAATTTATGAAAGTTTTCGGTTATTTATGGTGATTTTACGCCAACAGCCATACCACGCTGAAAAAACCAGTTCTCGTCAGATCACTGAAGTTAAGCAGCGTTGGGCGCGGTTAGTACTTGGATGGGTGACCATTCAAGAAAACCGAGTGCTGTTGGCACATCGTGGGTGTGGTGAGCCCACACTTGTAGTTATTTTACTACAAGCTATCAACCTAGAAACACTACCCGAATCGGGTAGTGTCACGCCTACCCTGAAAGGGAAATGGCTTAATGGTATTACTGGTAAATATAGTAACTTACCATAAATTACACAAAATTCATTTTTAAAAATTTCCATAGATTTCCAGAAATTTATGAAAATTTTCGGACATTTATGGTCACGTTACCAGGAAATATAGTAACTTACCATAAATAACCCAAAATTCATTTTCAAAAATTTCCGGAAAATTATGAAAATTTCCGGTCATTTATGGTAATTTTACAGGTACATATGATAACTTACTATAAATAACCCACAATTCACTTTCAAAAATTTCCATAAATTTCCGGAAATTTATGAATATGTTTGGTAATTTACGGTAAGTTGATCAGTTATATATGGTAACTTTCCCTAAATAACCACAAAATTGTGGTCATAAAAAAATTGGTTAATCTAATAATAATTGTTTAATTAATTTATAAAAATAATTGAAAACTTATCACTTATCGGATATTTGATGTTAAAGAATTCCAAAAAATACAGTCTTTGTGCATGAATTTTACATAAAACTACTATTTTACATTTTTGGGCTATTTTCCGGGCACAATACAAGGAGCCTGAGGGGGCCAAAATTTAAAGTTATTGAGTGGAAATTATTCCTTAAATATTCCTTCAGATGTGACTAAACGTTAATTTACGAAAAGTTAAAAACACGTACATCTTTTTCCCATTTTTTCGAAAACTTTGCGCTTTTCATTTAAAATATCATATTAATTTAACGCTGACCGATTTCAGAATTTCAAAAAAATAGGGAATTCATTTTTCCAGAAAACGAACAAATTGGGTGAGATCGATCATCAAAAATCGAAAGTCGAATTTTTACATGAATAGATTTAGAACACGCTAATGTGCACTTTACATATTTACTACATTTATGCAAAGTTTCATCGAAATCGATTGATTGATTTTAGAATCATTAAAAAAAGAACTGATCAATGATTAATTTAAATTATAAATGAATTTATTTCAAATTCATTAAAAATTCTTTTAGAATATGATGACATCTTTCTAAAAAAAGGTTCATTTGCATTTCAATAATCACGTTTTTTTTTATTTGAATATAGTGCATTCCTTCAATTTTAAATTAATATAGTGTGAAAAATGGTTATGTTACAGGTAATAATTCCCGGCAGAGATTTTGTTATTTTTCGCATTTCGTCCTTCATGTCAGGTTTTTCTTCTCGTATGAGTATTTAGAATCGTTTCCTACTTTTTTTTAGTACTTGGCGGTGATTCGCTACCGTAAATCTTGATCAGAAAAAAATATTTCCTACACTCCTAAAAATTAAATTTAACTACTTAAACAAATTTTTCTTAGAGTGCTTCTATATTCACTTTTATTGTAAGTTTTACGATATATATAGTGATAAATTTGTCAGGAGAAAAGCATCCTTAGATCAGTTTTCTAGCCTTAGCAGATTTCCTTGCAGTGATTCAATAGCCCCTGAGCTGTGATAAGGAAACTTTATTTACCACAGAAATGTCTTTAAAGATTTTTATAGGGCAAATATACGAAAACACTTATTCATCATTTTTGAGGCCGTTCGTAAATTAAGTAACGATAAGAAAGATTTTTGGTATTTTCCAATACCAAAATGCCGAGTTTTTCGAATATAAAACATTTATCAATAGGAAGGAAGATGTTCGAATTACTAAAAGTTACGTTCCTTTGAGTTACTTTTTGAAAGGAACTAATTATCGTTACCGTTACATCACGGAAAAAGTAATTGGTTATTACTATCGTTATCGTTACCGTTTCAAAATGTAACTTTTTCTTAGTTACTTCTGCAAAAAAGGTAACTATCGTTATTTTGGTATTTTAGAAATATATACATATACCAAGGAAAATAATTTTAATTCCGATTTCTATCTGTATTCAGGGCTTCCACACAGTCACTTGTAGTCACTTTTCGTTTTCAAATCACTTTTTAGTCACATTTTTAAGATAAAGTCAATATAACAACTTGTAAAAATAAAAATATCACTTTAGTCACTTATTTGAATAAATTAAAACAGAGAACCCAAGGGTGATTGAATTTGATTGATTTTTTTTTAATTCACCGTGAATTCTCATGAATTTTATCAGATTCTTATTCAGTAATTCTATTTACTCCCATTTATCTGAATTCAATTCAATTTTTTTAGATTTAAGAAATTTTGTTCTACTTGAATTATTCTTAATTTATCTTGATTTTGTATGAATTTCATCGAATGTTCTTGAACTTTTCTAAATTGATTCCAATTTTATTGAAATCAATGGAATATTTTGCACTTCTCGAATTTTGTTTCAATTCATTTGAATTAACTTTGACTGAAGATTCTTTTGATTTTTTTATTTACTACAAATTTTTTTAATTCACTTGTATTCTTCTAAATTCATTTGATTCCTACTAAATTCAATGTTTTTTTTATTATTTTTAAAATTCATCCCGAAGTCTTTTACACTCAACTTGAATTCTTAGGCATCTCATCGTATTCTTGTTAATTCCCTTTAATTTTTCTCGATTTAATCCAAATTTAATGGATTCAATTAATTTGTTAATTGTTTACACATCGCTTGAATTTTTAGGAATTTCAGTGAATTCTTCTCATTTTCTTTAAATTTTTCTAAGTTCACTGAATATTATTTGATTCGTTGGTTTTTTTAAGATTTTTTTTCAATTCACTTAAATTCTGTTGCATTCGCCCGGAATTCTATTCACTCCCATTTTAATAAATTCTCCAATTTTACTGAAATCAGTGAAATATTTTTTTATTTAAATTTTTTCTTCAACTTCATCAAATGAATCATTTGGACTTCACCCTGAATTCTTAAATTTTTTTTTTCAATCATTTGGAATTCTTTTGATTTTTTTGAATAGGCTTAATTATTTTGAATTCTTCTAAATTCACTGAATTTTAATCAGTTATATGGACAAAAAATTTTTCTTAGTTTTTTTTCAAATTCCCTTGAATTCTTATAAATTCACTGAAATTTTACTGACATCAGTGGAATATTTAGGATTTCTAAAATTTCTTTCAATTCGCTAGAATTTAAAAAAAATTCATGATGAGTTTTTGATAATTTCATAGAATTCTTATGTATGTTAAATTCCTTTGAATTTACTCGCATTGTATTCAATTCCTTTTACTTGTTGTATTCATCCTGTCACATTAGTCACATTATTATTACACATTAGTCACTTTTAATCAGTTTCAGTCACTTTTTGTTTCAAAAATTATTAACTTTTCGACTTAAGGTAGTTATCGTGCCAAAAATCTGATCTCTGAAAAAAATAGTTTTTCTGTGGTTTTTAGAATCAATAGTAGTTTATGTGGCAGGTGTGTAAAACTATTTTTTTTTAGGCCAGGAGGATGTTTTCAGCAGGAGCAGTCGCACACTGGGGATAGATCACTAATTTTGTTCAAAACCACCTAGAGGTCACAAATCTTGACCGAAATGAATAATTTTTTTAGAAATGTTACTAATTGAATTTCAAAGAGACTCACATTGCCTAAATTTTAAAATTATTTTTTTTTTATTAATCAATGTTCAATATTCAGGGGTGAGGTTTCATTACGTTTCTGATTGAAAAAGATTAATTTTGACATTTAGGCGATGTGAGTCTCTTCGAAATTTAATTAGTAACATTTCTAAACAAAATTATTCAATTCGGTCAAGATTTGTGACCTCTAGGTGGTTTTGAACATTCCATCCCCAGTGTGCACACTGGGGATAGATCACTAATTTTGTTCAAAACCACCTGGAGGTCACAAATCTTGACCGAATTAAATAATTTTTTTTTAGAAATGTTACTAATTGAATTTCGAAGAGACTCATATCGCCTAAATTTTAAAATTATTTTTTTTTAATTAATCAATGTTCAGGGATGAGATTTCATAAGTTTTCCAATTAAAAAAAATTAATTTTGACATTTAGGCGACGTGAGTCACAAAAAGTTTAAGCGTGCGCCTCATACAATATTTTTTATTATTATTATTATTATAGATTAGCAGTTCGAACTCGAAAG